>LGSM01000097.1:0-76239 GCA_001314345.1 Phytophthora multivora | reverse complement strand
TCCACGTCTGGAACGCCAGCAGAAGGACGCTGTAGTAGTGGGTCGACATCCAGCTGGTCAGCCTCTTGGTTATGACGTTGACGACTCGTGTCGCCTTCCGAGACGTAGTCGGATACGCCGCCGCAGACGGCTGCGCTCACAGCTCTGCCCCAGGCGGTGCTGTGAGCGGCTTGGTCTTCAAACTCGATGGAGAAGGCGCCTTGTTGTACCTTGGTAAATCCAAAAGTGGGAAGAGCTCGCTCGCTTGAACGGACCACCTACTCTTTACTAAAGAGTCTTTAGTACTATAATTGACAGGAGAAGGCTGGAGAAGGTTGATGAACCCAGCTCGGAGGGACGGAATTCTCTTTAGTTAAAGAGCTCAGTCCTCGTGAATATGGAAGGAAGCAGCAAGTTCCAGCATGCTGGTCGTGTCCAGCGACTGCCCATGGACCGGACTAATGGCACTGAGTACCGCAGCCTTGGCGACTGCACCGACTGGAATCGCTGCTCGCATTTCCTCCCCAGCAAATGGCAAGTAGCCCAGCTCAGACGGTCGTCACCTTATTATTTTTATATAGCCGGCTAATTGCTGGCATTGCCAGGCTGGCAACTACCAGAGGCTCTGCGGCGGAGCTGGCGTACTCGCACAGAAGACGGCGACGTAGCATGGAGGAGGCTTCCGACCTCTACAGCTAACAATCGAGACGTAAGGCCCGTATCACATTAGCACTTATAATTTCTTGCCATCTTGTCTAAAAAAAAAACTTTTATTTTATTTTTATCAGGTGTCTGCACTCTGAAACGTATTGGCAGTGTGAATTTACACTGTGATAGTAAATCTTGTACTCGAACGGCGTCTGTTGAACTGGTCAAGCCACAGTGACCGCTCGTTTCCAGTGAAAGATTTGGACGTGCCCATTCGCTGAGGTTTTGCTTGCCGCCGCTCGATGAGATCGATATCTTCGCGATCCTATGAGCGCGACCCTCGACTGAGGCTTTTATCGCCGTACAATTGCCTTGTGCGGTTCTGGTGACTCGGGAAGAGTCTCTTATGGGGGTCCTTTGCTGCGTGAGATCGAGGCTGTAGATCCTTTTGTCATTGGGGAGCTCTCTCCTAAGACGCCGCAGTTGTGAATTTGCCTGCAAGCTACGACCCCGTTTCATTCCCAGTCCAGTCTCTAGTAGTTTTGCAGTGAGTTGTCATGTCTTTGCTCTCCTACGGGAGCGACCCAGACGTCGTCAAGGTCGAGGTGGATGATGGAGCCTTTCCGGTTCCTACTCGACCGTCGACCACCAAATGGAGGAAGCTCGCACTCGCTACCGCGGGGACGACACTCTGCGTTGGCAGTGCCGTCGCCATGCACCAAGGCTGGAACTACCTGGAAGCCTCGAGAATCAGAGCAGAACGCGTCTCTAGACCGAGCGGCATGTTCCTGGAAAGCCAATTCGCCTCGGAAGTCCAGTCCGACGTGAACCTCCTGTATTCGGGCCAAGAGATCATGCTGCGAGTCCGTGGGAAGGGGAACTTGTGCGTGGATGACGGAGGTGGCTGGACGGCGGCGTCGTCCAAGTTCACGAACAAGCCGTGCAACCCGAGCAGCCCCAACCAGATCTTCAAGTACAATGCCGGCACGAAGGAGTTCGAGAGCGTCTACAAGACGGGGCTGTGCATCGACGATGGCGGTTCGTGGTCAGCTGCTGGCACCACGGCGCACTTGTGGTACTGTGACCCGAACAACCAGAACCAGTGGTTCGACATGGACCCCAACACGTTGATGCTCAAGAACCCGGTCAAAGACAACTTGTGCTTCGATGACGGCAACGGCTGGACGGCCGATTCGGCCAAGTACGTCATGTGGTACTGTGACAACAACAACGGCAACCAGCACTTCGAGGTGCTGTCTCGAAAGGCTATGGCTGACGAGAAGAAGGCCACACAAGGCACTACCCCGTACGACCTCATGGTGTCCGGCAAGGAGATCATGTTCCGCGTCAAGGGCAAGAACATGTGCGTGGACGACGGAGGGAGCTGGTCGGCTGCGACGACCAAGTTCGTCGACATGCCGTGCAATCCAGACAGTCCGAACCAAGCCTTCAAGTACAACATCCAGACGGGCGAGTTCGAGAGCGTGGCCAAGCCTGGACTGTGTATGGACGATGGTGGTTCGTGGTCGGCTGCAGGCACTACAGCGCACTTGTGGTACTGCGATATCTACAACCAGAACCAGTGGTTCGACATGGACGAAACGACAATGATGATGAAGAACCCGGTGAAGGACAACTTGTGTCTCGACGATGGAGGAGGGCAAACGGCGGGTGCTTCGAGGTTTGTCATGTGGTACTGCAACAACGACAACCCGAACCAGCACTTCGAGGTGGTGCTGCGTGAAACTATAGCCGCGGAGAAGCTCAAGACTGGACCTACTCCGTACGATATGCTCTTGTCGGGCGAGGAGATCATGTTCCGCGTTAAGGGCAAGAAGAACCTCTGTGTGGATGATGGTGGTGGCTGGGGTGCTGGTGTGACCAAGTTCATTGACATGCCTTGCAATCCGTCCAGCGCCAACCAGGTGTTCAAATACGACGTCAGGACGCTCGAGTTCCAAAACGTTAACAAGCCAGGCTTGTGCATGGACGACGGAGGCTCGTGGGATCCTGCTGGGTCGACCGCGCACCTCTGGTGGTGCGATTCTTGGAATCAAAACCAATGGTATGTTCTGGACGAGTCCTCGCTGATGCTGCGCAACCCCGTGAAGGATTACCTCTGTGTAGATGATGGAGGAGGCAAAAGCGCAGCGGCCTCGCAGTTCGTGATGCAGAAATGTGACGTCAACAGCCCGAACGAGCACTTCGAGATCGTGTCCCGAGCTGCAATGGCTGAGGAAAAGAGCAAGAACGGCGGAGATACTGTGTACGATAGCCTCCTGGCTGGACGAGAAGTGCTGTTTCGAGTTAAGGGCAAGAACAACCTGTGTATGGACGATGGTGGTGGCTGGGGCCCCGCATCGACCAGGTTTACCAATCGAGCGTGCAACCCGGACAGCATGAACCAAGTTTACAAGTACAACGTCCAGACGCGCGAGTTCGAGAACGCTAACAAGCCGGGGCTGTGCATTAACGATGGCGGTTCATGGCAAGCGGGAGGAAGTACAGCTTTTCTGTACTGGTGCGACCAATGGAACCAGGACGAGTGGTTTATTTGGGACGAAGACAGTATGTCGCTGCATAACCCGAGCAAGAACTTCTGTTTCGACGATGGCGGTGGAGACACTGCTGGGTCGTCGCAGTATGTGCAGGCCGTTTGCTCCGACGACAGCCCGAACCAGAAATTTGAGATTGTACTTCGCTCCGACCTGGCAGCGGAGAAGAAGAAGAAGAGACTAGCTATGACTGGAGAAGACGAGTACTCTATGCTGGTGTCTGGCCAGAAAGTCATGATTCGAATGGCCGGCAAGGACAATCTCTGTATGGACGATGGTGGCGGTCGCTGGAGTGGCTCGCAGTTCTCTAACCAGAAATGTGACCCCGATAGCCGCAGCCAAGTGTTCACTTACGACGAGCAGCTGCGCCAGTTTAAGAGTGCGAGCAAGCCCGAGTTCTGCATTGACGACGGCGGTGGCTGGTGGCCGGGACAAACCATCGTTCAGCTGTGGACTTGCGACAGTAACAACCAGAACCAGTGGTTCACGGTAGATGAAGACACGATGATGATCCACACGTCCAAGTCCACCTTGTGTCTCGACGATGGCGGCGGCTGGAACCCCGGACAATCGCTGTATCACTCGTACAATTGTGACGACAACCACGTCAACCAGAAGTTCGAGGTCCTGTCACACGCCAAGATGGCGGAGGCCAAGAAGCAAAGGATGATTGATGCCGGACTCGTCGACGATGCTGAGCTACTAAGCTCTGGCAAGCCGATCCTGCTCCGACTCAAGGACAAGAAGAACTTGTGTCTGGATAACGGCGGAGGGTACTGGAGCGGTGCGTCGTATTTCAGGACGCGCACGTGCAACCCGTCGAGTCAAAGCCAAGTGTTCACGTACAACGTCGACACGCAGCAATTCGCCAGCTTCAACCGGCCTGACATTTGCATCGACGACGGAGGTGGTTGGTGGCCTGGAAGTTACTTCTGGACGTGGAATTGCGACCCGAATAACCAAAACCAGTTCTTCGTGTGGGACTCGGACACGATGCTGATCCGCAACCCGAACAAAAACAATTTGTGCCTTGACGACGGCGGCGGCACGAGGCCTGGTGAGACGTGGAACTGGTTGTGGACGTGCGACAGCAACAGCTCAAACCAGCGCTTCGAGATTCTGTCCCAGGAGAAGCTGGCAGAGGAGAAGATGAAGGCAAGGATCGCCGCTGGTAACACTGCGACGGACATTCTCGCTACTGGACAGGATGTTATGCTGAGTGTTCGCGGCAAGAACAGCGTGTGTCTCGATGACGGTGGAGGCGGTTGGAATAGCTGGGGTGGAGACTGGGGCTGGGGAGGCTGGTGGTGGGGCTGGTGGGGCTGGTGGTGGAGCAACTTTGCCCCCCAGCCGTGCAACCCCGACAGTCCCAACCAAATCTACAATTACGACCCCATGACGCACCAATTGAAGAGTGCGAACAAGCCAGGGATGTGTATCGACGATGGTGGCGCTTGGTGGCCTGGCTGGCAGATTTATCTCTGGTTCTGTGACCCTGAGAACCAGAACCAGAAGTTCGTGCTGGATGAGAGTACCATGATGCTGCAAAACACCTTCAAGGACGACATGTGTCTGGATGATGGCGGAGGCCCCGATTTCGGCTGGGGGAGGTTCATGATGAACTACTGCGACGAAGAAAGCCCCAACCAACACTACGAGGTTCTACCTCGCGCTCAAATGCTGGCGGAAAAGAGGAAGCGCTTGGTGGCTGCTGGCGTGGACGACGACATCGATCTACTGAATTCCGGTCGGCCGCTCATGCTCAAGATCCGCGGGAAGGGCAATCTGTGCGCGGATGATGGCGGTGGCCACTCGAATGCTGAGACGAAGTTCGTGGCGATGCCGTGCGATCCAACGAGCCCCAACCAGATCTTCACGTACGATACCCAAACGCACCAGTTCCGCAGTGTCAACAAGCCTGGGCTGTGCGTGGATGATGGCGGTGGCTGGTGGGCAGGTCAAACCACCGCTCACCTTTGGGATTGTGACCAATGGAACATGAACCAATGGTTCATTCTCGACCAGGACAACATGATGCTTCGTAACCCAGCCAAACCCAACTTGTGCTTCGATGACGGAGGTGGGATGGATCCAGGCGCCACACAGTTCTGGTTGTGGGACTGCGACATCAACAATGACAACCAGCACTTCGAGATCGTGTCTCCGGACTCCATGGCGGTTCCCGACATGCCGGATAGACCGACAGGACTGATCGTGGAGCAGCCTGATCCAGTGTACATGGAGACCATTGAATCTGGCGTCAAGGTGCTGATTCGATCGAAGATGAAGGGCTTTTGCTTGGATGACGGTGGAGGTCACTCGAATGGTGAAACCAAGTTCGTGTACGAGGCTTGCGACCCGAACAGCCCGAATCAGATCTTCTCGTACGACGTCGATACCCGCGAATTCCAAAGCGTCAACAAAATCGGCTTGTGCTTGGACGATGGAGGCGGCTGGGACGCAGGGGCGAGTACGGCGCAGTTGTGGGACTGCGACTCTGGCAACATGAACCAGTGGTTCGTGACGGACGCGACGACTTCCCTGATTCGCAACCCGGCGAAACCCGAATTGTGCTTGGACGACGGCGGAAGTTCGTCACCTGGCTCGCAGTTTATCTTGTGGTACTGCAGCAGCTCAAACACCAACCAGCAATTTGAAGTGGTGCCGCAGTCGCAACTTCTTGGCACGGAACCCGATGACGCGCCTCCTCCTCTTCCTGACATCGTCGATGGGCCGTGGACTACCATTGACAATGGGGACGCCGATGAGCTACCACGTCCGATCGATCAAGTCTTGCTTACAACCGAAAATGCCTCTGTTATTGTCACTCCTCTTGACGTGGGGCCAGCTTCTGCTGCAACTGATCAGTCGACGGGCACGCACAGCAACTATGAGGAAGCACCGACTTCGGGGGTCTTTGGCCCTGACAATGGCGTTGACACTGGGAAGTCGGAGAGCGAAACCAACCCGGACGATCTCGACGCGAGCGTGCTACAGACTGGCCCCGACGCTGGGCTGCTCGTCTTGCCCGACCAAGTCAATGACATCGTGCCACCTCCAAACGTGACGGTCGTCAAGACAGCCGATATGCCTCTCGTGACGTACGGAGACGGAGACTGGAACCTGTTGGCGCCGTCGAACGAAACCATCGCGGTGGTCAACACGGACAACTCGACCTCTATCTCTGGTGCCGAGATCTTCCAGTACCTGCAAAGCGTCAAGAACAAGGCAGACTTTGAGCACACCGTCGCCATGTACCGGTACAAACGCACCTACGCCTGTGCAAGTGAGGGGCTTCAAACGTTGGCCAAGGACGCGGTGACGGAAGACGAGTATCACGTGCTGGTGCAGTGGATGTACGACCACTGCGTTGGTGGACCGGTGGATGTTGACCCCATTGTGAACCCGTCTCCTCCGCTTACTGACGACGTGATCAAGAAAGAAGACGTGGCTCCGCTCGTAGACGACACGTCAGTGAAGCGCCAATTCATGACCAAGCTCGAGTTCTACTACGAGATCAAGAACCACTACGCTGAGAAGGACGCGCAACTGGTTGGGGACGCAGCTGTGGCCAACCTTCGTGCAAAGGAGCATGAAAATCAGGAGAAGAAGTTGGTGGACTGCATCGAGCAGGCCTCGGATCGCTTCGGCTACAACAAGGACGGCCAGAAGGACGACTCCGTGGACCACTTGAAGGAGGCCATCGAATGGGTGGGCTCCTCCTGCATCAAGTCGTAAGTCGATGGGTGTTAGCAGCCGATGGATCTGGGGGGACTTGTATTGGCGTTGATTTTACTTTAGTTGCGTTAGCTTTTGCTTTTTTTTCATTTTCTTTTTCCTGTTCACACGCTAAATCGTCTCAATAAACGGCGTCAGTCCTTTTCAATCTTTCAAAAAAAAAGCTCCGATCAAGTCTCTCCAGGCCACAAGTCAAGATGGTGCATCTGCAGTGTCTGCTAACCACGGAGCAAACGTTTCACGTAGTGACCATCGAAGTGTCGCTGGATGAACGCATTGGGGCTCTTCAAGATCGCTTTAGCGATGAGCTGGCGAAAATGCAGCCCCGAACTGCACCGGACGCACTCTTGAAGCTCTACGCCGTGCAACACCAGAGACTCACGTACCGCCAAGACCCGACGACCAAGCTCGAAGTTCTGTTCTTAGATGCTGTCCCCATCTCCAAGGACGACGCGACTAGCATCGACCAGCTTCAAAGCACCACGCAACTCGTACCATGGGCGTTGGTGTCTTGGTACTTCCAAGAACGTCAGTTCACCTTCCCCGATGCTATCGACATCGTAGTCGTCCGAGTCCGGGAAGAAGACGGGAGCTCGAGTTAACTGTAGCAGACATTCAATACATGTTGGATCTTTATGCACGTCCACGCAAAAGATAATATCTTCTTGGGACGATCTGGCACCAGCGTTTCGAAGTGGTGTCTTGAAGCCACGTTAGCTGAGGAGCACAAAAAGGTTCTGGATGCAGTCATTAGTGGGGCCAAATTCGTTCTCCGCATAGTTGGCAAAGACGGTCTGGGCGTTTCTGGGCGTGGAACAGCGGCACTTTTGCGGCAGTGGCTTGTGATAAGCAGAGTAAGAACCAACTCTTGACGTATGACACGTCGACTACGCGCATTAAGAGCTCGGAAAAGTCCAAATTGTGTCTCGGTGATGGCGGCGGCACCAATGCTGCCAAAGACCGACGTTCGTCTTGCAACTTGCTCTTCAAGTAGTGCGGATCAGTCATTCGTGTACGCTTCGTCGACACTGATGTTCAGCCAGCCCAATAAGGCCAACCTGTGTCTGGAAGTCGTAGCTTCCTACAACCACCACCACCAAAACCAGCATCAATCATTCATAATGACCCGCTTTCATTACCTTGATATCTTTCCGTTGAGCCACTAAACCGAATCGCCAGAAGGCCCACGAGGGAAGAGTGGGTTATACTGAGACTGTTGCTGACCAGGATACTGGTTGTAGTTGTAAGCCTGTTGTGGTGGTTGCTGCTGCGACTGATTAAAGATGCCCCCGTACGGGGGAGGTGGTGCTGACGTTGCTGCTCCCTGTGTATGCTGGTATTGCGCATAAGGATGTTGCTGTTGTTGTTGAGGCTGCAACTGCGCATAATCGTACGAAGGAGGAGCCGATCCCTGATGGGAAGGCTGGTAGAACTGCGGGGTACTCCCAGCCAACTGCCGGGCCAACGCCTCATCGCTTGAGTTCGGCCCAGTTGCCGAATTCCGGATTTGCAGGTCGTTCATCATTTTCTGGGCCAAAGCTGCGTCCTCAGCCTCACGCTGCCGCATTTCTTCGTCGGCAGTCAAATTCATTTCCAGTTCGCGCTTTTCAAGCTCGCGCGCTGAGCAGTGATCAGCTACAGTTTGATGAAGCTGCGCTATTCGAATACTCAGCTCGCCGTAGAACTTCGCGCCTTCTTTAACGTGCGACTCAAGTTGCTCGAAGATGTCAACTGCGTCACTCAAATGTTGAAGGAACGTCTGCCGTTCGTGCAGCACATGATCAGTCTCTTTTTTCGCCTCGAAGCGGGAGTTGGCTTCCACCAGATCAGCGAGCAACGACTGCTCGTCTTCACAAATTGCAGAGATCTTCCCCTCGAAATGATCACGAAAGAATTGTTTCTCCGTATCAAGAGCAGCGTCAGTGGATACCCCATTTGCTTTGTTCCCGCTCAGCAGCACAGAGAGAGCGTTAAACTTGTCGTAAGAACCCCTGAAGTCCCGCAAGACTTGGTCCTTTTCCTCCACTAGCTGTCCAAGGCGCAGCAGTAGCGACGATACCTGCGCTATCTCGTCCTTACAACTGGAGTTGTCTTGTTGCAGTTGTGGAAGCTCTTGATCCAAACTTGTTTTAGACCGGGATAGCGCCTCGAGATGTTCTTGATTGCTCTGGAGTTTTTCACGCACGACATTGTCGGACATCTTCGCTTCCTTCACTAGCCGATAGTAGCGATCGATATCTGCCCGAAAGTTCTGATTCAGCGAAGACGACAATGGCCGTGCCCACTTTTTCTCCCCGTAGTTTTGGCGGCACACGTTATCCTCGACTTCTTCTTGACTCAGACGTGATTCAATTGAGTGCAGCTTCTTCTCAGCCTCATCGGACATTCGCTGGTTTTCCTCAAGCTGTTGCTGAATAAAAGTCGCAACAGGATTTTGTTTTGATCCACCAGGCCCCATGGCAGCAGAGGCCGTCGTCACCTTCACATACTGGATGCGCTGCCATATCGTCTGTGGGATACCGTTATCGCTGGTCTTTTCAAAAGCCTCAATTGACGCAGGAAGACCCATCGAGTGAAGCTTTTCCTTGGCCTCCTCGTTGCTTTTCGACACCTTCTCTGCTGTTTGCTCCAAAATCGCTTGAATCTCTTGTTTGACACCATCAGCACGAAGCAACAGATCCTTCGGCACGAACTGTTCGAATAAATCAACGCCACCAAGTTCCTGCAGCAACTCTTCTGACGTAAACGGCAGCGGTTTAACCATTGCAGCTTTCCCTATCGCTGGCAGTTCTGAAAACTTGGGCACGTTCTCCAAATACACGCTGGCATTATCTTTCCTCGCTGCGTCCAGTTGTTCACGCACCACGCGCTGCAACGCCTGTGCAGACTGCAACAACGTCGTCGGCAGTTTATTCTGTGTCGCCACTTTGCACGCTTCGTTGCACTCCGCATCCGCAGCAGCCAGCCTCGTAATCTCTTCTCCATAACCTTCACCTCTAGCCAGCGCAACAGCCTTCGATGCCGTTCCTTGCCAGTACTGCGTAGCTGCCCGCATACAGTGTACTTGAAACTGGAGGTGAACCGCCCAGGATCTGTCAATGGATCCAGCTAACGCGGACGAACGGCAGAAATCCAGAGCTGAGACGTAGTAGTCCAGCGCCTGATGCACCAGTTTCGCCTTGATGGCGTCTTTCATCTGGTCCTTGATAGCCTTTTCGTAGAAACAGGCTTGCGCTTGAGCCAGCATCAAGTACGTAAGCAGTCCGAGCCCTTCTGCACTCATATCCGGCGTCCTGGCACCTAAAGTTCGCTCTACAATCTTGTCTTTGACCTCTGCGAAGGCTCCAGCAGCTCTCATGAAGTGGTGACACGCCGTTTTGAGCCCATCAGCCGTACTGCGGTCCGTTTGGACACCTAGTTGGCTCTCCAGCGCCCCCACATTGAACATGACGGCCGCCTTCTCGAAGGACACGCCAGTCTGCGTGCTCTTCTTGCGCGGACAGAACGAGTCGTTCCACGTAAATTGAAGCTGAAGTGGGGCGCGCGCAGAGGAGGCGGACGCGTCGCCATCACACGGGAAGCGGCGCGTCATCTTGTCCAGCTGCGCGTAGTAGCGCAGAAGCACGTGGCGCGAGATGGTCGAGGGCGTGCGCACAAGGTCCACGTCGGCCTTGAGCTGCGCGAACTGGTCCAGCGCTGTCTGCTGCGTCTCCGACTGCTGCGTGTCCGCCTCCGAAGCATACTCGCGGTGCAGGAACGCGCCCAGGGAGCTGCGCAGTGAGGACGCGGACGTGTCGCTGAGCTTGAAGCCGATGCCTAGCATGATACTCTTTGCGGTCTGATTCTCAAATGCAGAAGAAGAACGAATTAGAAAATAATGTATTGGCATGGGAATGATTGCGTTTATCAAAGCTGTACATAATACATACATCTTATCCAGCCTGGAACAACTTAACCGCGTTAATGGAGAAGATAGAGACCAGGTGTTCGTAGTATACTGCAATTTATTACCGTACTAATAAGTAAACAGCATGTTACCGCTTGCCAAGGTAGTGTATTTTTTTAATACACTATTACCTGCAGGATCGCAGAGTTAGTACTAACTTACCGAGTAATAATTCCCCGAAGACCGTAGCGATCTTCAAACAACGGATCTCCTTGCGATTTTTCCATGCCGTGCGGCTGTTCATTGTAGCCCGAGCTCGATCGTCTAGACAACCCCTAGCAGACGCCACGAACAGCAGCCCCCCCCCTCCATGGGTCACCTCCGTGTGCCGCAAAAACGCCAAAAACGGCGATGCGGCGAATAGGAAATGACTGTTAGCAGTCCAAGCATCAGGCATGCGTTGCGCCCACTGCTTGAACTCGTTGGACGGGTGGTCAGCTCCGGGAGGAATGAAGCAAGAATGAAGACAACGGATGCAGGGCAACTCGGCCAAGCACTTGCCCTGGCGCAATGGTCGGAGTACAAATACTGGTGTGATCTCTGGCAAGCACAATGCTTCCTGCAGAGGAGGTGAGGTTGGTTGAGTAACCTCGCCAATAAGGAGTGGAGCTCGCTGGCCCATCTTGCACAATGGTTTAGGACACGCGGCACCAGCACCTGCCGTTCTAAGCTCAAGAGTAATGGGGCGACCAGAGACTGCGAGTACCACGGGTTGTGGGACAACATGCCCATCTGCCCGCAATGAAGGCAGCACTCTGCTATTCCTAACGCTTGAATAGAGCCTGGTGTCTGTCGGTTGTTCCGCCACAAGAGATCGTCATATCGGTTGTAGCCAATAAAAAAACTCAATTGTATTTTAGCCTATTAACATTATGTTCTGTGGCGAGTGCAACGAGAGCAGCCCAAGGCCTACTGTGATCTACCCTCCATGCGAGGTAAGGGTATTTAAGCGTCAACATTTAGGACGGAGAAAGGCCAACGGCGGTAGCTCTAGCGGTACGCTAGTAAAGCATACGAAGCCTCGTAGGAGGTATCACCAAAAGCTGCGTCGCGCCAATACAATGCAAATGCGTTCGAAGACTGCCGTGGCCGCCCCCACCAAACCCAATATAGCCAACATTAGCCGAGAGTTACGCGTTGGTGATAACGACAGTGAGCCCGCCTTCATGGAGAGTGTCGCCAGTGGTTAAACCATGGATGATAGTGTAGAAAACGAAGCCGTCGATGATGTCGAGACCCACGGTGAAGGATCTAATAATGGAGACATGGAGCTTGATGTGATGGTGGCGACCGAGGTCGGATCGGACACAGAGTCGGAATGTATGTTTTAGCTTGCGGAGACGGATGGATCGTCCAATTAGGCCATGTTGTAAACCGTTCAAGGTTCAGCTCTGCTCAGAGCTTAGCTACTCTATAATTTCAACATTTCCATCCTCCAACATTTGTCTTTTAATGTCCTGATCGTCATTTTCATCACTCCGACGCCTTCCCTGAAGATCCGGCATGAAAATGGCGTTGCATAAATGGTTAAACAGTCCTCTATCGTCAACCCACGTACACACGGTTAGGCCCAAGTGTCTGGCGACGAAGTTTTGCACTTCGTTCAAACTTCAAAATTGTGGGTTTGGAATATTTACATCTCTTAAATTCGTCGTGCAAATTTTGTTGTTCGTATTGAAGTTGTCGTGCATATCACACGACAATTTCTCTAGATGTAAAAATCTCAAGTATGCATGTACAAATCCCGAGTTAAATCAACGACATACAAAAATGCAAGGAAATGGTTGTGCATCTTGCACGACGATTTTGTACGACATTAAAACTTTATCGGCTTAAGATGCGTACAGATAAGGACTTTATAGGTGTCATTTTTTTTAGCTCTGCTCTCGTGCTAATGTAGCCCACGATAATTGACCTAGGCTACGCTAGCACCCCTTGCTTGATGTAGGTGGGAAGACATGGCCAGTGCTTACCTGCGTAAAAAATACCCCAGCTGAGTTTGCAAAGCTATACAGGTAAGCTCGGCGCAATTCGTCATCTGATAAGAACGATTCGACATGACACATCAACCGCTGGAGCTCCATCAGACGCACTTACATCCTGCGAGTCGCCATGACTACTTTTGTCAGAATCCTCAGCTGTGGCTGCCCTGCACACCACATCTGCCACACCACGCAGGTAGTCCCGGATGGCAATTCAAAATATTTGGGCGCTCGGTCAAAGACCCCATCCCACATGTGAAGACCTGAATCAGGTGGCGTTTGTGCATTTACTTGAACGACAGACTGAGGACAGCAAGACTGCTCTGAAACGTTTTGCCCCCTACAACACAGGTTAGAACGCGCTAGCACAGCCTCAAACGCTATCTCCGTGACCTCCATCGTCATAACCGACCCCTGGAGATGACGCTTTAGCACACTCTTGAACTTCTCTGTCAGCCCTTCTCTCATCCCCCCCACTTCAGCTTTATACTTTCCCAGCGTCACCATGATGCTAATGTGAGGTGGGGTGCCAGATTGGCTGATAGGATCATTGTTTTGATAATTGCGGCACAGCACACGACGTTGTTGCCACTTGAAAGGCAACTGCGTACCCGATAAAAAACTATGATCTAGAGAAAAAAAAGTAAAATGGGTTGGAGATAATTCTCTGCGCAAGAACGAGATGTGGTACATCATCGATGAAGGCTTGCCAGCGTGGTCCTGGCAAACCATTTCGCCACTTGGTCACCATTAATTGGCCCCACTGGCCAAAACGAGCTGGTGAATAGTGTCTGGCGACGGTCCTCACTGACAGTGTCGAACAGTCACGCCACAAGCGAGTGACTGCGCGTTGATAAACATATTTTGTTGTTCCAGCAGTAGTGTTTCACATGACTTCATTAACGCAAGCGTCCAGCACTTCCATCCTTCCCCAATGTGCTGTTCAGAATCTCACTGTGTACTTGCATAACATGTTTTGAATCTCACTGTCTAAAAGCATAAAATATTCTTCGTGCAGTTTGCACAAATAATTCCATTTATCTATAATTTGGTGGGAAACCCAAATTTAAATTAATTCCGAGCTTGTTTAATTTATTTTCACTATATGCTCTTGTGAATGAGCCACATAACATATCACATCCCTCGAAGCAGTACACGCCGTCAAAGTCACCGACTCAGCCTCGCCAGGCGATTACCGCATGAAAATGAACCTTGAGTACCAAGGTTATTTTGTCCAATGAAGGGTTTGGCCGCCATTGTTTGACTACAAATCTGGGACTGACCTTCAGTCAGTGTTAATATATAGTCCAAGCCCGCACACAGATATTGCGGTGGCTGCGGCTGGATTCTGTGCGGTGTATTATGGACCAGCAAGTTGGAATCTACAGAGAGGTTTTCATCTCACCCAGTACAGGTGTCCCCGCCTAATTTGCGACTGCATCAACCAATCTACCTTCATCCGGACAGGCAGATGCGGATGCGATTTGCTCAGACTGATCGGAGAATGTACTGAGATAAATATAATTTAGATTGAACGCGGGGAGCATCCTGCAAGTAAAAGTTGCTCCATTCAGAGTAATTCAGTACATGTTGCATGTATGTGAGACCTGTGTAGATTACGCATCCTGGCAGTCTTTTTCAGTCCGACCCTTGCAAATTGTAAAGGTATCTTAATGACGAAGGAGAAGTGCTTGGAACTTGGTAAAACGAGTTGTGATTGAAAAAGCTTATTGTCGGTACTAGGGAACGCCTCTGGTGCCATTCATTTGTAAACCTGCAGATTTCGTTAGAACAAGAATAAGAGGTGTTTAAAGCTAGTGACTTTAGAGATATTGTACAGCTGAGCCACCGAATATGACACATCAGTTTTTATCCTCAACAGCCTCTCTGTGTCTTTTTGGAGGTTCAGACATGTCAGATTTGTTGACATGTGGCGGTATGGATTTGTCCTGAAATTTCATGTTTCAACACTTCCAATGTTTCTTATGAGAGCCATGTGCTGAGGGAGCATTATGCCGCACTCCGAGGACGAGCGTATTGATCTCTATACCTTCGTAGTGTTTTAGAACTCTCGTGTATCGTGTCTTTTGTGTTCTTCATTCTCAAAACAACCAAGCCTCCAGCACATCTCAAGATCAAGGTACAGTCTTTGTCAACTCGCTATTAGGAGTTCTTTCAAGCTGTCTACGCTGCAGTGTGCGGAGCACTGATGGATGCCTGTTTGACGTCATAGTCGAGCTAGCTCTGGATGGATTTCGGTCCATTCATGGGTCAATGGTCTCTGTTAGTGCTTCTTTAAGCTGCAGTTATGGGAGGCTTTGAAGTGCCTTGATAGTGGGTTTTTGTAAATTTTCAAGTCTTTATTAACACTTCTTTGACTCTTATTTACAGATGCCTGTCTCTCTACGAGTCTCAGTGCTTTGCCAGCACCAGGAGATGTTGCCCGATCGATACTCGATGTGTGGCCTCCTGTCAGTTAACAACAGCTTGCAGCGTCGTGACTTTTTGACGTCAACAACATGCAGCGAGTACTCCCTCGTTTGGTTCGTGTTCGGCCAAGTGAAGACCATGGTCATCCAAGATACGGTGCGTATACGATGGACGCTTTGCAGAAAGGTGTTCAACGCCTCGGAAAACAGCTGGTGTACATGAACGTCAAGTCAGGCTTCTGAAGCCGCAAGACAAGAGCCGCGAAAATTATCAGCTGCCGCAAGCCTGCTCTGCTGATTGTTGGTCAGCGTCTTGGCCCAGCTGCTGGCACCTGGCACTGCATTGCTCGGGCTTGGGTGGGGACGAAGTTCGTCTTCATTGATTCTTACCGACACCACTACTTCCCGAACAGAGAGGACTTGTTGTCGTCATTTTTCACGAGTGTTGATGGGGTATACTCAGTTGAGGATATTCCTCGGGAATAGTTTTGGCGTTTAAACATCCATTTTAATACATTTCGCTTAAGTTTTATCAAGTCATTGTAATATTTGTGTTCAATAATTGTCATTTTTATAGTTATTATTTTTGGGTTTGTGAATTCGTTTGAGGGGTTATTTTCCATTCCATTGTAAAGGTTTTTTTTTTTTTTTTTTTCGCACAGTAAAAGTGCTTTTATTTCTTTGACCCACATAGTGAGTTTCGAAGGTTTACGAATGCTGGTTTGGTTAGAGATTTTGTGAAGATATCCGCCACCATTTCTTTGGTGTTGCAGTACGTAACTACGAATTCTTCTCTCCCTACCTTCTCTTGTACAAAACAATATCTTATATGTATGTGCTTGCTTCTTCCATGTAATTCGGGATTGTAGGAGAGTTTGATACAGCTCTGATTGTCCTCAAATATGGTAATGGGGTGTGGACTTTTGTGACCTAGTTCAACAAGTAGTAGGTGCAAGAAGATCATTTCTTGCATGCAATGGCACAGAGCGATGCATTCAGCTTCCATAGTGGACAACACAACTGTGTGGTGCTTTCTGGATTGCCACGAGATAGGACTACCGCACATGTACGTGATGAAGCCTCCTATCGATCGACGAGTGTCGGGGCAGTTTGCATAGTCTGCGTCTGAAAACGCGGTGAGGTATTGTTGTGCGTTGTAGAGTTCTACGTTCTTTCGGCCACCAAGCATGATACCTAAATTGCGTGTACTATTGAGGTACTTGAGGCCTCTCTTAACTGCAATCCAGTGTTGTTTGCCAGGGTTCGAAAGGAATTGGCTAACTTCTCGTAGGAAGTAAGCGAGATCCGGGCGAGTTCCCATCATCAAGTACATGAAGCTACCGCCTGCCTCTCTGTACGGGATCGCAGCCATCTCGTCCTTATCTGCCTGTGTAGTTGGACACATGTCAAGGGTGAGTTTGACACTTGGATCTGTCGGTGTTCCGACTGGGTAGGAGTGTAGGTGGTTGAAGCGATCCAGGACTTTGGTAGCATACTATTCTTTTTGAATGAATATCGACCGGTTAGCCCTGTTGCGTACAATAGACCAGCCCAGGATGTATTGGGCTTCACCTAGATCAGACATTTTAAAGCGCTCCTTCAGAGCGTCTTTAATGGAGTTGATGATGGCGACAGTAGGCGCAATGATGAGCAAATCATCAACGTAGACAAGGACGTAGCAAGTGTATCCGTCAATCTCACCGATGAAGACGCATTGGTCCTTTACAAGTTTTCGAAAGTTCGTGGCCAGCAAGAAGGTGCAGAGTGTAAGGTACCAAATTCGAGGTGCATGCTTCAGCCCGTATAGGCTCTTTAGAAGTTTGCACACTAAGTGTTCTTTGCCTCGGGTTGCAAACCCCTCGGGTTGCTTCATGTATATTTCTTCTTCGAGGTATCCATTGAGAAAAGCGGTTTTGACATCCATTTGATGGATTTCAAGATCTAGCAGCGCAGCAATGGTAAGGATGAGCCGAAGAACTTCCATGCGGTTGACAGGGGAGAAGATTTCGTCGTAGTCAATTCCATATTTTTGAAGGAAACCTTTGATGACTAAGCGTGCTTTGTAGCGGTCAATTGATCCATCGCCTTTGTATTTGACGACAAAAACCCATCTGCACTGCAATGCACGTCTTCCACGAGGAAGTTTGGCGAGGACCCATGTTTCATTGTCGGTCAGAGATTTAAACTCAGAACGGGCAGCAGCTTTCCAGTGAAGTGCTTCCGGGAAGCCCATTGCGTCTCGGTATGTCTTTGGTTCTGAGATATGGCGTATGGCCAGCAACGTGTAGATTTGGGCTATGTGTTCCTCTTGTTCTTTCGCATCAAGTGGGTCATCGAGGTACGTCATTACAGGGGAATGCTTCGTCTTCTTGTGAGTTCCGTTTGTTTCCTCAGCAGCTAGGACGGTCGCGTGGCGTTTTAGCATGTCAGCGATTCGAGGAAGGCTTGCAGGTTGCGGTGGAGGAACCAATGATCCTGTTTGTGGGCTAAAGAGATCTGACATTGCTGTAGTGCCAAGAAACTTCAGTGTTGGGAATTCATGTTCTCGAAACTGCACGTCTCTGCTGTAGATGATGCGGTTCTCAGTCGTATCAAGGAGTCTGTACCCCTTTTTGTTAGATGGAATGCCAAGATACATGCAGAGTTTGGCCCGTTTTTCAAGTTTGTTTCGATACAGTTCAGGAATATGGGCATACGCAGCACATCCGAATACTTTGATGTAAGTAGCAGAGGGTTTTCGTTCAAACCATTTCTCGTGGGGGGTGATGTTGTCCGTAACCGAGCTAGGTGTAATGTTGAGAAGATCTGCAACGTGTTTGATGCACTCGCCCCAGAGAACATGAGGTAAGTCTCCATCAATCAAGAAGGCTCTAGTGCGTTCGAGTAATGTTCGCACTCGTCTCTCTGCAACACCATTTTGTTGTGGCGTGTAGGCATTCGTAAACTGAGCATGAGTGTTATACTTCTTAAAGATGAGTTTCCCCAGTTTTTCATATTCACGAGCATTGTCGCTTTGGAGATTGCGGATTTCTTGATCGTACATGTTTGCAGTGTATGAGAGCTGTCCAACATCAGCACGGAACATGTTTTGTGCTTTCTTTCGAAAATCCTCATAGCAGTCATATAAATCTGACTTGCGTTTGATAATGTAGATGAACATGTAGCGCGTGAAGTCATCAATGAAAGTGAGAAAATATTGGCATCCTGTAAGGGTAGCAGCAGGCAGTGGTCCTCCCATATCAGTGTGGACCTTTTCAAGTGGAAATTTGGCCCGTTCAACTGGTTGTTTATTGAAAGGGTTACGATGAGACTTAGCAAACGTGCATGATGCACAAAAGTAGTCCTTGGCAGGATTAAAGTGCGATAGCCCCATGTCCTTGACCTTGTCAGTTTTCGCCAGATCCTGCATAACGCGGAAGTTAGGATGACCCATTCGTTTGTGCCGAAGCATGACATTATCGAGCGTACCTGGGGCGGCCACGTGGGCTTCAAGTTCGGCGGTCACTGGTTTCGCTGGGAATTGGTAGAGGGTCGTGCCATCTCCAGTCTTGGCTTCGATCTTGATTCGATGAGCGAAAAACAGAACGCATTTCTTGGCGTTGGGGAAAGTGATCTTGAAGTCATTGGCAACCGCCTGTCGGACGGAGAGCAAATTAAACTTCAACTCTGGAGCATAGAGTACATCATTGAGAGTGATGGTGCGGTCTTGTCCCTTGTTGTCCACAACGATCATCTTCACGTTACCGGTTCCCTTGATTGGAATCTGGTGGTTACCACCAACTGTAATAGACTTGCCAGTAGCTGGGGTAAGATTCTCAAACCATGTCGAGTTGGACGTGACATGACGAGTGCAGCCGGAGTTGACTGTCCACACAGGATCAAGTTCGGAGTCGAGGGCAGTAAGGCTCACTGCGTCCGTAGTTTCACGACTGAGGTCCAATGTGGTGATCGCAACGATGCCATAGTCGCTGTTGTTGTCATCGTTATAGTCGCGACGGCCATTGAATTGGTTTCGTCCACTGTTGTTGTTGTTGTTGTCGTTGTTGATGTTGTCGTTTCGATTTCGATTTCCATTGCCATTGCCATTGCCATTGCCATTGCCATTGCCATTGCGGTTGCCGTTGCCATTGCGGTTGTTGCTGCCATTGCGGTTGTTGCTGCGGTTGTTATTGCGGTTGCCATGGCGTGGGCCTTGGTAGGGATGCTGACGCTGTTGGCGTTGTTGATGCTGAGGGGGTTTCAGCTGAAAGTTGGCTGGCAGTACCGTACCAGCCTTGACGTGGCCATTGTGGAGATGACGTTGTAAAATGTAGCAGTCAACCGTGTCATTATTGGTGCGCTGACAGTATGTGCATCGCACGGATGACACCAGTACAGCATCCACAGGCGGGGGTGCAGTAACAAACCCTTGGTCAGGGGTGGAAGCAGACATGGCCATTTCACCTCGGGTCTCCTGTGATTCAGGGGTTCCTTGCTTGAGGATGTAGCGGTTGCGCGCGAGTTCATTTTGGACCTTGGTCTCAATGTTCCGTTTGAGGTCTGCGTACGGGATAAATTTCCTGCTGCCTTTCCAGACGGCTAGCTCGGGTTTCCGCTGAGTCGGCAGGGAATGGTACAAATAGAGCGATTTCTGCTCATCGCTAAGCACACTGTTCGTTGAATCAGCAACAGCTTTCATCGCGCTCTCCAAGTCGTAAATGAAAGTAGAGAGGTCGGTGCCTTCTTCATACTTCAATGCCATAAGATACGACTGGATGTAGTACGGGTCACCATGGACAGCAGAGCCTTCGTACTTGTTACAGAACGTTTGGAAGATCTCGTACGAAGTGGCCTTTTCCTGGACCATGAGAACGCGTTGGTCATCGATGGTCTTGACAAGGAAAGCTCTCGCTTTAGCTTCCAGGATGCGAGAACGCCGTTGGCTCTTGACCTTTAGCTTTGCAGCGCGGTCCAGTTTCTGCTTCTGCAAGGCAGCGAAAGACTGAATCGCAGGGGGTGATTCCTGCCCCATGTCCACATCACTGTCGTCTCCAGCGTTTGTGTCTGAGCTGCCTTCAGAAGACTCACTCGATGAGGAGTCCGGCAGGGCGTCAGCCGTGGGAGCACTCATGCGGTCCAGGGTGTCGGAGAGGTCCTCAGAAAGGGCGGGGTTCAGCTCCTCATCCGGACCCAGGTCGACGTCAGAGTCACCGGTGTAGTCAGCTTGAGTGACGAAGCCGAGCAGATTCTTGCCATCAAGAGCAGCGGTGACACGTGTCTTCCAGATGATGAAGTTCCTGCCATTCAGGCGCGGAAAGTTGCGGTCGTTTGCGGGCGAGGCTTACGAGGGGCTCATAACCTGTAAAGGTATCTTAATGACGAAGGAGAAGTGCTTGGAACTTGGTAAAACGAGTTGTGATTGAAAAAGCTTATTGTCGGTACTAGGGAACGCCTCTGGTGCCATTCATTTGTAAACCTGCAGATTTCGTTAGAACAAGAATAAGAGGTGTTTAAAGCTAGTGACTTTAGAGATATTGTACAGCTGAGCCACCGAATATGACACATCAGTTTTTAACCTCAACACAAATTAGGCGGGGACGCCTGTTCAGTTGATGCATGCAACATTATTGGCGCAACTCAAGCGATGTTCCGACGAAGGTGCGGTGCGTGCATGGCCCATCTCTCGCACACCGGATTTTTTTCCATCGTGATGCAATTTGTGCGGCAAGTCCGACCTGGCCCCAGAGGGCTGTACACAATCAAGGCTGCTGCAGGCCTGCAGGCTGCAGCGGCTGGCTCGCTGCCGACGTTTTTCACGTCTCGACTCCGTGAGAGGAACTACATGTAATGAGAGCAGCAGGGTGCCTGGTATGGGCGGAAAGCGTGGCCTCACTTCAGGCGTCTTGGTCAACGCACCATCTCGCGCAAACCGATTACTCCAACACCAAGGTGTTCGCCACAATCGCTGGATACAGGCTTCTGCAGCGCGCGAGGCTCAAAGCTCAAAACGTACGTCAAACCCCGCGGCTGTAGACCTTGCGGTCGGCCTTGCTCGCGCGGCGGCGTCTCCGGTCGGGCAGCGCATTTTTGGTGGGTGAAGCGACCGATGCGAAAGCCTGCTACTTGACCGCCAAGTGTGCGGTGCTTCGTTGCGCGGTACGTGACCGCCAGTCAGCGAAAGTGGGGCGCAAACATGCGGATGAATGACTGTCGTTCAAACGAGCAGCGACGGGGCAGCCCTTCATGATTGCGCACCCTTGGGCGTGTCACATGTCTCCATAATACTAAAGCCTTGGCTCAAGGCGCTGGATTGTACCGAGATGAAGCAGTCGTTTGACAGAGCTGATCGTGAGCAGCTTTTGATGCCGGCCGGCGCTGCAAACGAAGCCTGCTGCGACAGCGGGGTGACGCCCTGACGCAGCAGCTGAAGTGTTGTGACGGGGTTTGGGCCACCGCAATCCCCCTGCAGCGACGCAATCAGACCGCCAAGAGACGGTACAAAAGCAATTGATTGCCTCGCCCAATTTTGCCATTTTTAGCAGGATGTGGTGAGAGTGTTGGTCAGCTCTGTCCAAAGTAATTTATCAAGCGCGCGGGTTGCCACATGCGGAAAGGGAATTCACCGGTACGTGTACATGTACCTGAACCAGACAACGTTGGACTGTTGTCGTACGACTCGTAGCCTTTCGTTGCGGCAGCGAAAAACGAGCATGCCACGTCAAAGAAATGTGGCGATCGGAGAGCTCTCTGGTCAGCAATTACGTCCTGGCCTTGCGCTCCCACCAAAAATAGCTGTCGGTACCGACATCCGTGGGACAGCGCGGGCACTCCGGTAGTCGCCAGCGCAGTGTGGACCACACGACGTGGTGCCAACAGTGGTGCCATCGGATGAGTGAGACCAAAGCCAGCTTCAACGCGGCCATGTGGGACGCGCTGAAGGTGGCGGCGAGTCGCCTATTGACGCTATACGCCAAAGGAGGACGCCGGCGCTGACCGATTTTTAAAACTCCAAGAAGCCGAGGAAGTATTCATTTCATATCCTGCTAGCAACCCTCGTCGGCCGGATTGGCCAGCCGTAGTGGCATCATCTATTGGTCGTAAGCGCGGCTCGTAATCGCACGCAAGGTGTCCCATACAAACGGCAAGATACCGGCCGGACCCGTGTGGCCCACACCACCCTGCCGCCGTTTGGCGCAATCCTCGGGCGAATGTTTTCGCGGTGCTTGCGGCCGACGCGATCACGGCACGATGCAATGTCATTTCCGAACTTGCCTCCTGAGCGACAAGTGGTTCACCGTCCGTCCAGCGCCACAAAGATGACCACCTCCCAGGCCTCGTTCGCTGGGCCCGTGACTGGCTCGCAGACCTTCCTGGCGCCTGCCTTCGCGGCGCCACGCAGCCAGCAGTCACTGTCGGACTACCCGCCGCTCGCGCTGTTCGCAGCGGCCGAGCAGGCGCAGCAGCAGGAGCTACAGCGCCAGCAACAGCAGGCGGCCCAGGCCCAGTCACCCGTGCAGTCGCCGTTCCAACCTCCTTCGCCCACGATCAATCTCAGTATCAACCCCAAGTTGCCGTCGCTGGAAGGCTTGCTCAAGCAGATGCAGACCACTTCGCCCACGTCCTCCGCTGCTTCCTCGCCGCAGCAGTTGCGACTGAGCCCCATGTCGCGGGAGTTGGCACCCATGCCTTCGCTTCGCACCATGATCAGCCCTAACATGACCAAGCGCGTGCTGCCTGCAACACAGGCCCAGCTGCCCGGTGTAGGCTCGTTCGTGCCCCAGACGTACCCCCAAATTAGTTCGTCGATGGGGCCGAGCTTCCCAAGCAGGAAGCGCTCCTGGGCGGACGCTAGTCCGGTGCAGCAAGTCGTGTACCCGGTCAAATCTCGTGCGTCGCCTAGCAATGGCACTCACCGCAGCCGTGCCTCTAAGTACTGCAAGATCGAGGGCTGTGAGCGCGTCTCTCAGCGCAACAATCTGTGCCACAGCCACGGTGGAAAACGCCTCTGCAAGGAGGAGGGCTGCTCGTCCAAAGACCGCGGCAATGGCTTCTGCATCAAGCACGGTGGTGGCAAAATCTGCTCCATGGCCGGATGCGAGAAGAAGGCTCGTCGGAAAGGACTCTGCACACAGCACTTCCGCATCTCCGACGAGAACAGCGTTGAGAGCGTTGTGTCTTCTCCCTACATGGCCGAGCACAGTGCGTTTCGGTCCGTCTAAACAGAGGCGCTAGTTGCCTCCGTATCGTTAGCCTTAGGTTAAAGTCGTATTAAGTTACTCGTGTGAGATAGGTATAGTGCTGGTAATTCCTGATCATATACAGTAGAGGAATTTCTCCACTTTCGTCGGATCTCGTTGCTTTTCTTCCGACGTGCAGTGCTTTGCAGCATTCGTTACCGCAGAAGCATTGTCTGGACGTCTGTCTGATAGCGGGCGAGTGGGCACTGCCACCTTTAGGAAGCAAAAGAGTCGTGCGAACAGCTCGGCGGATTCATCCAGTCAAGGGAGTTCAGGCTCCGGACTTCATCGCGGCGCAGCCCGATGAACGCAAATCCGCCTTGAACCTCGCGTCAGCTCCGTAGGTACAGCCGTGCCAAGGTTCATGCAAGGCGCTTCTGCGCCGCACCACAGCATGTATCTGGGCAACAATCACTTCAGTTTTTTTGCTCGACTGGTTCCAATGCATAACTCAAGCAGGAGCGAAGGCTTGTTGGGTGGACTTCGTGACGCTGATGTTCACCCTCTGCTCGCCACAATGTTGTGGTCAGATCCACGACGGCGTCGCAAATGACTGTGCTTTTCATGAAGGGTGCAAAAGTTGGTCTTCCTGCAGACATTACATGTACATGTATTCAATAATTTATTGCGGTAAGACATTGGACTGGTACATTCCGGCCAGGAGGCACAGTCTGCTGGCATGTTCATGAATTGATAAATTGAGTTGCACAAGATGCGTTAGGTTGCATGAGGCTGCGTAATCATTGCGACGTGCAACCTAAGGATTTCCACAGCGTCATCTGATTATGTGGTACACCCAATACTGTATATGTAGTCGATTCTTCCATTTATGTTCTCAGCCAGCACTACCGTAGCACAATACACGTATATAGATTACACTACAGTATATGGCACTCGCATTTATCTTTTACGCGTGTCCTCAAGCCGCATACTGAACAGCGCTCGGGTGATATGTCGGTCCGGTGCTCTATTCACCAGTTGCGTTTCCGAAGGTCGGAGAAAAGATTCCCGTCAAAGCACGTTGAACTCGGCCTGCAGCCAATCAGCGAGTTTTTCCGACTCTTAGCCAATGGAAAGTCATCAAAAGGAATATGTGTCGCACACAAATATGATGTGGCGCGTAATCCGCTGTCTAAAACCTAGTATATAACCTTTATTCGTCGCGTTTTAATCTAATTCGGACCTCTAGATGGTCATTTGTTGATGCAAACACTGATAAGCTTGAGGGATGACGTCGGCCCACCACTGCTGCTTGGGGCCGGACAGTCTCCGAGTTTCGGCAATGCTCTCACAACTCAAACGGCGATTTTCCCTGGGGCGACACAGCAAGATCCAAGGAAAAGACCACGACATCCAGCACTCCGGAACCATGAGCCTCTCCAACAGCAACAGCGCCAGCTCCCTCCCCCCTGTGGATGAGCACAACGCCTGCGAGTACCTCGACACGGCGCTCACCATCTTCGTCATCGGCGCCTCTGGCGATCTGGCCAAGAAGAAAACGTATCCTTCGCTCTTCGCGCTCTACACCATGGGTTACCTGCCCGAGCATGTGGTTATCGTTGGCTACGCGCGCAGCCCCAAGAACGACGCCGACTTCCGCGCGCAGATCGCGCCTTATATCAAGCCCAAGACGCCTGACGCCGAGGCTCGCAAGGAGGCTTTTCTGGCCAAGTGCATCTACCGCAGCGGTAACTACGACTCGGCCGAGGATGTGGGCAAGGTCAGCAAGGAGATGGAGGCGCTCGAGGAGGCCCAGGGCTCGCCAGTGGCCAACCGCCTCTTCTACTTTGCTATCCCGCCTACTGTCTTCGTGCCGATCGGCACGAGTATCAAGAAGGCTGCGCTCACCACGCGTGGATGGAACCGCCTCATCGTTGAGAAGCCTTTCGGCCACGATCTCGACTCATTCGACAAGCTGTCGCAGGACATGGGCGCTCTCTACGGTGAGGACGAGATCTACCGCATCGACCACTACCTCGGCAAGGAGATGGTGCAGAACCTCCTTGTGCTACGCTTCGGCAACGCCATCTTCGAGCCTATCTGGAACCGCAACTACGTCTCCAGCGTGACCATCACCTTCAAGGAAGACATTGGCACTCAAGGTCGTGGTGGCTACTTCGACTCGTTCGGAATCATTCGTGACGTCATGCAAAACCACCTGCTGCAGGTGCTGTCGCTCGTGGCCATGGAGCCGCCCGTGCTCGCTGCTGGCCAGGACTACTCCAACTACATCCGCGATGAAAAGGTCAAGGTGCTTAACTGCATTGAGCCCATCAAGCTCGAAAACACTGTGCTGGGCCAGTACCAGGGAGACAAGGAGCGCAACGAACCTGGGTACCTTGAGGACCCCACTGTTCCTAAGGGTTCAGTCACCCCCACGTTTGCCACTGCCATCATGTACGTGAACAACCAGCGTTGGTCTGGTGTTCCGTTCATCATGAAGGCTGGAAAGGCCTTGAACGAGCGCAAGGGCGAGATCCGTGTCCAGTTCCGCCCTCCCCCCGGAGCGGCGCACATGTTCCCGGGCGTCAAGATCCCCGTGCAGGAACTGGTTCTGCGTCTGCAGCCGGAGGAGGCTGTGTACATGAAGATGAACGTGAAGAGCCCCGGTTTGCAGACCCAGGCGATCTCGAGCGAGCTGGACCTGTCGTACGCCGAGCGTTACGAGGGTGCTGAGGTCCCGGACGCCTACACACGTCTGATCCTTGATGTGCTGCGTGGCAAGCAGGCCGCGTTCGTGCGTGACGATGAGCTGCGCGCCGCCTGGAAGATCTTCACGCCGCTGCTGAACCAGATCGAGACTGAGAAGGTGAAGCCACTGCCGTACGCTTTTGGCTCGCGTGGCCCCAAGGAGAGCGACGAACTGGTGAACAGAGTCGGCTTCCAGTACCACCACGGTGAGTACCAGTGGCAGCCGCGCGTGCGCACTACCAGCGCACTGTAGGCGTCGACAGCTCCGCGTTTTAACCCTAGCGAGACAGTAGGCGAGAAATGTCCGCGTATAAGTATGATGGTGAGCTAGCTAGTCTACATTGAGACAGCTAGTGCTGTTCTCGCATCGCAATTTTATTTTCTTTTTTGTCGTTTCCGAACGACAACACCTAACAATTTTCTCGTTATAGTAAATGTAGCCATGTCTCTTAACGTTACCATTTAGGAATACCCCTACCGGTAAATACCAGTTTGAGGATCAATTTTAAACTTCCAAACCTGTCAGTCCACAACAGCTGGCCCTAAAAATGACTCCAAGACGTCGCCCCGCCAACCGCAAAGGACCCCGCTCCGCTGAGCACCGCAAGCTCTCGCGTCCGCAAATGCTGAGCCCTCGTCGCTTGTGCGACAGCCCCGTCTCGCCCTCTTCCAGCCTCGACATGCCGGAAGCCGCCTCCGTGTGCGAGGAAGCCGCGCAGGAGCCAGCCAAAGACCTTGTCACACAGGAGGACTCTACGTCTTCGAGCGATGAAGCCATTGCTGCTGCCTCTGCAGCCATTGAATCCGTGGTGCTGGAGCTGGAGAAAGCAGATGAAACCTGTGAATCTCCCACTGCGGCCTCGTCCTGCTCCGACGAGGTCGCACAGCCAGGAGACACTTTGGAGACGCAGGAATTGCGTCGTAGTAGACGCAAACGCCGTAAAGTGGACGTTTTGAGTCCGTCGCAGGACTTGGCGTCCAGTCGCAAGGCACCGCACAAGCAGCGCAATTTGGATCGAGTGAAGGTGGAAGCGCTGCTGAACTCTCGCCCTGCTGCAGCGGCGACGGCTGCAGCTCGTGCAGCTGCTGCTTCAAGGGAGAAGAAGCGGAAGGCGACGGTGATGCGGCAGAAACGATCAAGTGCAGGAGCCAAGACTGCATGTGTTAAGAAAGAGAAGATGTCGGACGGCGTGTTGTCACCCATTCAGGACGAGAAGAAGACGACCCCGAAGAAGAAACGCAGTCGTAAGACAAGACGTTCGTTGGAGCCAGTGTACTCTTTTCAGACGGAAACGGATTATGTGGCAAGGCTCATTGCGGAGCTTTACGAAGAGCAGGAGCAGGATGATCGGGATATGTACAGTATCACCAGAGACACCGTTGTAACAGAAACCAGCTCGTGCAAGCGATCGCAGGAGGTTGACGACTTGAGCATGGAGGATTTCCGACGTCTGATGACGTACGGCGAAGTATCGGTGAGCTCAGTGGCTAACAAGATCCTCCCGCTGTTTAATCTGGACGAGGACGACGTGTTCTTCGACCTCGGCTGTGGCACAGGGAAGATATTGGTGCAAGCTGCGCTCCAAACCCCTTGCAAACGGGCGATTGGCATCGAACTGATGCAGAATCGCGTGTTCGAAGGACAAAAGGCGTTGGACCGATTGAAGGAGCGGGGTCTGGCCTCACTTGAAGGCAAACAAATCGAGATTTTCCGCGGCGATATGTTTATCCCCCCAGAGGCAGCTCGTCTGATGGATGCCACCGTCGTTTTCATCAACAACGTGATGTTCGGGCCCCAACTGATGCTGAAGGTCTTGCAGCTTTTCAACACTCTGCCCAAACTGCGATGCGTGATGACTCTGCGTAAAATCTGTGAACGTCACGGCCACGAGAAGTGCTCGCGAGCTGGTAACTACTGCGTGGATTACGTCCAACCCCCTGTTGAAGAGGAGATCGATGTCTCCTGGGCCGATAAATCCTCCGTCTATTTCTACGAAAGCGTCGACTTCAAAGTAAAACAACTGACGCTGGAGCTGGCCAACGGCGCTCACCAACTGAAAAGGACACGATGAAGACTGGAAGTTCAGCCTTTGGAGGTCCCTTGTCCACCCGCGTAATGAGTCGATTTTGCCAAGATAATAGAGGATGCATGCCTTCATATCGGCGTGCGGTGTATTCTCTGCTGCTTATACTGCATGTTGTAGCGACATATGTGCGTTCATGGCGGTGCTAGATGAGAGCTGAGCCCATGTACGGGTCCTGTGCACTCTGCTCGAAGAAAACGGCCTCGTAGAAGTTCCGGAACGCCTCCATCTCGCCCACACCCTGGGAGTACTTGGCAGCGTAACTGTCCGTCCCTGAGGACAGCAAGAGCTTGTTCATCTCGGCTTGAAGGCACGGGATCAGCTTGGCAAGAGGTGGCGCTGGTTTCTTCTTCGCCTCAGCAGCACCATCCTCCTCCACCACAGGCTTACTGGGTCCATACACAACGTCGTCAAGATCCTGGAAGGCGTTGCCACACAGAAAGCCCAAGCTGTGCTGCAGTGCAGGCAGGAACAGGTCGCTCTCCAGCAGGTCCCACAAGTCGTTAAGGAGACTAATTACATGTTCGTCTTGGCCCTTCTGTTTGTCCGGGTAGATCAAGAACGCCCGCCACTTATAAAGCTCCGCTGAATGCTCTTGTTTCTCGGCCGCAGCGACTGCAGCAGGCGACGGCAGCACGGCCAGGAACAGAGCTTGGAGCAGTTCATTGAGCTCGTCCGCTGCCACCGCAGCCTTCCGACTGACTTGCCAGGCCTGTAACTGTTTATTCTCCCTCACCACAGCTTCCACATGGGTCTTGATCTTGCCCAGAGCTTCGTCCAGGAAGTACTCGAGTCCGGAGGTCAGGAAATTGTGGTATGCCTGCTCTTCAGCCTGCTCCCTCTGCTTCTGTCGCTCGGACAGCTCCCCGCCCTTGTTCTTCTCGAAAACCCTCTTGCCAATGATGGAAACCTGCGCAAACACCAGCAAATGCCACAGCCCGAAGGCCACAAGACCCGTCAAGTAGCGCGTAAACGCCAGCAGCTTGGCGTCTTCCCAGAGCGCGTTACGTCTGCTTTTCTGCGTTTTATCCAGCGTCTTGAGCTCCTGGACGACGCTCTCCAGGTCCAACAGCTGGTACAGTCGCGTCTTGAGCTTCGGGAGGAACCGTCGAACCGTAGCGCGACTCTCGTCCGCCGTAGAGCCCAAAGCCAATTGAAGACGCTGATGCTCCGCCATTTGCGCCTGGATCTGCTGCGTAAAGCGCTCCGCCTCGCCCACCATGCGGCGGTACGCGTAATAGGCGCCTCCAGCACACGCAGCGCCTACGCCTGTGACGATCAGAAGCTTCTTATGACGGCGGGCGAAGCCGCACGCGGCCTGTTTGGCATGCTGCAGCGCCGACCACATTGAGACGTAGTTGACTAGATCTGAGTATGCCTTTTATTGTTTTTTGTTGACATAACAAAACAAATTATCTTAGAGATTTATTTTTCAGATTTTATCTATCTAAAAAAAAGATACTTTTTTTTTTAACTGAAAGCGATGACGGTTGCGATGAGTGCGGCGCCTGGGCGATTCGATGCGCTGCTGACGCAGCTGGCGCAGCAACATGGAGGTGTCGAGTCGCTGCTGGACTCGTTCTTCGACTTTCTGCACCGCAAGACGGACTTTTACGTGGTTTCGAGCGACCCGGGGAAGCACAAGATGGGATTTTTACCAGGTCAGGCACAGCAGAAGGTGCTCAAAGCTTTCCACAAGTATCCTTTGAAGAATCTCGACGGTAGTAGCATTAGCAATGCGTCAGTTAAGTCTGCAGCCGATACTGCAGCTCCGGCGGTATCTGCTGCTTCGACTGGTTCAAATTCAAAGCGGAATGGCAGTGTTCCAACGGATTTAAAGCCGCAGCTAACAGAGGACGGCAAGCAAGGTTGGATTATCCTGCTAAAATATCTGGAGATGATATCGGACTAATGTTGCTGGATGCAGTTCCTGTGGGGAACGGCGGAGTGGCAGCTAATTACACGTGGACGCAGACGTTGGAAGATGTTTCGGTGAGTTTGTTGAGGTTATCGCTACTTGTGTGGCTGGATATTTGATGGTCGATGGTGCAGATTCAGGTGGAGGTGGACCCAGGTACAAAGGCCAAGGATTTGAGCTGTCGCATCGAGTCGTCCAAGGTTTTTGTGGCACGGAAGAGCGACCCGACCAAGCCGCTGCTGGAAGGAGAGTTCCCGGATAAAATCCGAGCTGACGAGAGTATTTGGTCGTTGGAGAGCAACCACACGTTAACTATCTCGTTGGAGAAGATCAGACAGACGTGGTGGGCGAGTGCACTGAAGGGAGACCCGGAGATTGATACGAGCCAAGTAGATTCCCGAAGAAACATTCAGGAGTACGATGAGGTTACGCAGGGCGCCATCAGGAAAGCGGTATACGACCAACGACAGCAAATGGGCGGTGGGATTCCACTCACACCTGAAGAGCAGATGCTAGAGGATGCCAAGAATCTGCCAAACTCGCCATTTCATCCCCCAACACACAAAAATCCGTAGGTATTCGCGTGAAAAATATCCAACGTTGGTTTTCCGCAGATATTTGTTCCCTAAAATCTAATCAGCAGAAGATAACATTGGCCAGCAATCGAGAATAAAGTTACAAGATGCCCCAGTGACGCTCAAAGCCGTTGAGCAGACGGCAGATGGCTTGGGCTCCGCTCATCGGGTACTCCGAGATCGAGATGGTCTCGTCCAGCTGCATCATCGACACAATAACGTCAATCACCGGAAATAAAAAAATCTGCATAAAACTTCACGTACGTAGTTGCAGTTCTCCTTCGAGACGTGGCCGTGGGCCATGGCACCGAAGATGAACACGACGGGCTCGTCCTTGGGCAGCGACTCCACCCACTCCCACGGGTTCACGAGCGTTCCAGTGCACGACAAGGCGTACTTCTTGCAGTTGGCCGGCAGGTACTTGGTCACGGGGTTCTTAATCACGTTCAACAGCGTGTGGTTGCCATCCGACGAGCGGATTTTCAGCGTGTGCAGCAGTTGCACTACAACACACACAGAAATATCATTACTATCGTCTCCACACGTCAAAATTAATTGCTTTCCACCCACCCATAAGACCAGCAAAGCGCTTGTACGTGCGGGGTACGCGCATCTGCGAGCTGACCTCAATGAGCACGCCCTTGCTGCTCTGGATGTACATCTATGTAGAATATCACCACCGGCAGTATGAGTACTAGAATAACGTCAGCAACAAAACTACTACAAATCCCAGTTTACCTTGAGGTAGCCAGCCTTGTTCAACGGCGAGTCCAGCAGCGCCATCAGCTCCTGGTGCAGAATATCCGGACGCGATTGGCTAGCTTCGCGGTTCAGCTTCTTGTGGATGCCCTTGTGGTCGTCGCAGTTCAGCAGCTGATAACCCTTGGACGTCTTCACCGTCTCCAGTGCCGCCTGCTCCAGGATCACGATCACTTGGCGCCGTTTAACGTCTTCCTTGCTCGCACTCATGGCTTTTATCCGTCAACTTCTCCAATGTGACTGCTGGAAGCATTGGTCGCCACGCACGTGTACCAAATGAATGGTACAGACGTACTTAGTCGACTGAAATCTTGAAACGACGTATAATATCCATCTATCAAATGTATCACAAAAGTCCCAGCAACAGCAATGACACTGTATCATGCTCTGTTGCTCGTATTCCTGCATGTTTTTGACGTATACGCTGCTGTAATGCGTCGTACGTGGACCACGCAGCACTGGTGCGAGAGTGTGCGGAAGCCGCAGTGGCCGTTCGCGTACCAGAAGACTTCAACGCAGACGATCGAGTGGCAAGGCCGAGAGAACTGGAACGACCAGGATATTCGACACCAATGCTCAGTATTCGGTGTACAGAGCAAATGTCATTTATGCCAATCCTTTGCGTGCAATGGGGATAGTGGAGATCACTGTGCGTTTCAATTGCAAGGCGTTCCGTGGTCCACTCTACCCAAGAACATCCCGACGGTGTCCGACGTTCCGTGGGCTGTTGGAGGCAGACACCGGTACGACTACGGAGCTGCTACACAACTCTGTGTCTTTTTATCGGGTGGCAGTTGTTTATCGCCTTTCGAGACGGATTATTCGCAGTGTGACGTGAGGTGTTGGGGCACACAGTCTGGTGCGTTGACGTACAAAGGCGCACTTCCGAACAGGAACTCGAGTGATGCGAAAGCGTCGGATATTTGGAGTTATTCGCCTTCTTTTGGAGCATCTGGACGGTCTCAAGGACAAGTAACGACTGTAGCAGGGGGAGGAACCGCGGGGTTTCTAGATGGAACCGCAGCAACGGCCAAGTTTAATCGTCCAAGAGGTGTAGCAGTCGATTCCAACGGCGTCGTATACGTGGCCGATACTGGGAACCATCGGATTAGACGAATCGATCCGAACACGAAGATGGTTTCGACACTGGCGGGTGACGGTATTGAAGGCTTTACAGACGGTTCAGCACTAACCGCGCGGTTCTCGTATCCGTCGGATGTTGCAGTGTTGGAGACGAACGGAGGGGCGGCGGTCACAGTGTTCGTCGCTGATACAGGCAACCACCGCATCCGAGAGGTTAAAAACGGCATTGTCACGTGTCTTTCGGGTCTTTGTGGTGCTGGAGTTGAGTCGGCGCGGCTTGCACAGTATCCAGAGAAGCCTCACGCCGGTTTAGCGGACGGCAGTCCACTTGGTGCGCGCTTTGATACTCCTATGGGCGTCGCTGTTGACTCGAACGGGATCGTTTTCGTTGCAGATACCGGGAATCACTTGATACGTCGGATAGAACCGGACGGAAGTTGTCATACGCTAGCAGGTGGCGTAGTTCCGTCCGAAGATGCAGGTACTCCCGGTTGTTTGTCGCCTTGTTTACGTGGAGAACGTGGCTTTCGAGACGGCAGTCTAACACACGCTCGCTTTGAAAGCCCACGCGCTATTGCTATTGGTTCTCAACGCACGTTGATTGTAGGCGAAGGCCATCGAATCCGCAGAGTCACGTACGATGACAGCACACCGTCCACAATTGACACGATCACGTCAACGAACCGTGTCGTGACGTTAGCAGGATCGAATGTACCCGGTCATATCGACGGAGAAGGCAAGGAAGCAACGTTTAACGCACCAGCTGGAGTCGCATTTGCAGCCGACGGACGTGTATACGCTGCGAGTTCAACGGATTGCGCTATACGTCGGATATCGCCCGCTTCTCTGGTTTCCCGACCGGTAACTTGTTCGACTCGAGCCACTGCAGTTCTTCGGCCGAGTGGATGTGCGTCCTACGAGCAACCAGTGGACGAACTCTTCCTTCAAACGTCACCTTCAGTCAACAACATCTTCCACAACTACGTACAACGTAAGGAGTTCGACTCTGTCCAGGGTGTAGCCATTTCCGGACGAACTCTGAAAGACTGTACAGGTTCTCCACCTGCCGATGGACTCGTGCAGGGCGATTTAGCCTTGCCATTACGTGATCCAGACACTCACGCGGTTGTATCCGACGTGTTGGAAGACTTGGAAGACGGCACGACCATCAAAGTCCAGTGTCCTGCAGGTTGTGACTCTGTTAGCTCCACGTCGAAAGTCTTTGGCTCGGGGTTATACAGTGACGCGTCCCCCATTTGCCTTGCTGCAGTCCACAGTGGCGTTATAACAGCTCAAGGCGGACTGATAACGTTAACACTAGAGCGAGGGATTCAAGCAGCTTCCCAGCCGTCCAAAGCCGTCGGATCCACTGCGAATGGCGTGACTTCATTCGACCTCCCGACGTCCCCGAACGACCGTGCTCGACTGTTTAGTATCACGCCTTACGGACCACCAAAACTCGAGGTTCAGTCCGTTGCTGGAGCTCCGAACGCACCGCTAGGAGCTCAGCAAGACGGTTGTGGGTATCTCGACGCTCAGCCGCCGTTAGCTGCCCGTTTCCAAGGCATCGCGGGTCTTGACGTCGCTCGGAGTCGCTCGCTTTCACGTTCGGACCTTCTGTACATCGCAGACGCTGGCAACCACCGCATCCGCGCTTTATCTGCGTCTTGTGCGAAAGTCTGCGAGAACGGAGGTGTTTGTTCCGCTCCTGACGTCTGTACGTGTGCTTCCGGATGGACTGGGGATGACTGCACGACTCCAGTGTGCTCTACAAGCTGCGGGTCCCGTCAGATCTGTGTGGGGCCGGATATATGCGACTGCATTCCTGGATACGGACGGTTTCCAGCCTGTAACTCGCCCAAGTGCGTCCAAACGTGTGCTCATGGAGGAGTTTGTTCAGCCCCCGACACGTGTTCGTGCGCGTCAGGCTGGTTCGACGCTAACTGTACAACGCCAGTGTGTTCGCAAACCTGTGGGAATCGTGGGAATTGCACTGCACCAGACACTTGCACGTGTTCGGAAGCGTGGAAAGGAGCGGATTGCCGTGTACCAGTTTGCTCTCAAACGTGTAGCAATGGAGGGAGCTGTGTAGCACCCGATTCTTGTCTCTGTGCTGCTGGTTGGAGCGGATTCGACTGCAGTCTCCCAATTTGCCCTCAAGGAGACTTTGCGGCACATCCAAGTGGTTATATCAACGCTCTCCCACGTCCATTGTCGGTTGAAAGCTACGTACCGTGTGATTTCACTCGCTGGTGCTCGGAAACGGGGGAGTTTGACTGCCTTCATCGCTTGTACTCTACGTTTAGTCCGGTCGTGAATGCATCCAGTGGTTTAGCAGCAAAAGGGAACGTTCCGGAGTCGTTTGGAGACTGTTTACTGCTTGAATTGGGGGACGACGCACTCACGCAGTTCCAATATCTCTCGGAAAGGAATGTAACGAGCGATTTCTATCGTTTCTCGCCAGTTAAACCGTACGGATGGGATACTTCTTCTCCTTGGAGAGGGATTGCAAGAGCAGAAGTAGGGTTCTCCCCTCCTTTTCTACTAACGAGTGATCGACAAGTAGCGCTGGTAGAACGAAGGAGAATGGTACAAGGAGTCTACAGTTGTGCCCATGGGGGGAGTTGTGTGGCTCCAGACGTCTGTGAATGTGCCTCCGGTTGGGCAGGCTTCGACTGTCGTACTCCCGTGTGTTCCCAAGGGTATTATTCTCCCGATCAACCCACTTACGTTGCAGCTGAACCCCCTACAGCTATTCACGCCCGACAACCAGTTACCAATCCGACGTATTCTGCAACAATCGAGTACATCGGGTACACTCAAGTGACAAGAACCACAGAGACTCGAGGTGGAGTGCGGTATCAACCGTCACAAGGAGGCTATGCGTGCTCCATCCGTAGTATTACGCAGTGGGAGAACCCCGCGTACTACTTCAACCATCCGAACTACTATTCACGCTATATGGATCGCACCTTATCAGCTGACGGACACTACCATACCCACTGGATTGGAATGGAGTGGCCACCTCTTTATTCTCTATCGAAACCTCCACTAGACGATACACGGGAAGGTTGGAAACGAGGAGGAACGTGGAGTTACGTACGTGGTACAAATTGGCAAAAGGGCGTTTGTCTTGTGGAGTTTCAACGCGTTTGTTCTTCTGGAGTTCAAGCGAAAGACTTTTTAACAGGGCAATTGGGCGTGTTGGTGGTTGAGACCGATGCGTCATATCGTCCTCAAGTGACGTACACAGCTCAAGATGCGCTTCGTCGGGGCTTTTGGAACGCCTCAGTGTACGGAGACTGCGTAGATCAAGTAGTTCGAGGCTGTTTCAACAATGGCACGTGTACGGCACCTGGTGTTTGTGCCTGTACCCGTGGGTGGACTGGTACAGATTGTTCCATCCCTCAGTGTTCTCAAACGTGCCAAAACGGAGGCAACTGCACACTGCCAGACACTTGTACGTGCGCGTTGGGGTGGTCAGGAACGGATTGTTCCGTTGCGTTATGCGCCCAAGAGTGCCGCAACAACGGCACTTGTATCGCTCCGGATGAGTGTCAATGCGTCACGTGGAGCTCAAGTTGGCGAGATGGTCGTGAAAACGGAGGGAAACCGGTTTTCCAGCTTCCAGATGGACGAGCACAGCGCACAGGATACACTGGATACGACTGTAACACGCCGATCTGCGTACAAGCCAAGCGGTTCGTATTGAACGTGGTAAATCGCTCCTCCAGCGACTTCCGTGCGCTTCGAGGGAACTACGACAGTGCCACTGCAGTCCGTAGTTGCGAGACGTATCGGTGTCCTCAATACGACGTGGAGCTCGTAGCTAACGACGGACTCTCGTTCCAAAGTGGCTGCTCGGTAGGCGACCCGGAGCCGAATCCGACGCGAAATTCTTCGCTCTCAAGTGCGCAACAGATCCAGAATATCCTGGATTATCGCGATGAGCTCAATGTTGCTCGCGTGTCAGATGAATTTCTCTGTGGGAATATCGTCTGGATGCAAGGAGAAATTGAGCGGGAGAACGGGGCGAACCGCGTGGCGCGCGTGAACTACGTGAATGTGACAAAAGTGAACGAAACCTCGTGGAAATCCGGGAATTCCACCCCGGGGGAAGGCGTGTACGAGTGTTTCAACTCTGGAGCTTGTGTGAATCCGGACGAATGTGCGTGCGGCGATGGCTGGACCGGAATCGACTGCAACACGCCGCTGTGTCGCTTTCAAAGAGCTGATAAAGCTGCTGGAGTGTCTTCTGGATGTCGCAACGGCGGGGTGTGCGTGAGTAAAGACCAATGTCGTTGTGTCACCGTGGTTTCAACTCTTCACAAGCAGTATCTTACGGCTCCAACGGGTCTTACAGGGTATTTCGGCTCGGATTGTGCTCTACCAGTGTGTATCCAAGGCATCTTCGATCCGATTTGCAACGCCAGCGTCGTGGCGAATGCTCTAAATCTCACGAGTGGGGATATTTCCCGGATTTACAATATATCCAATACTATTGTGAGCAGTGGGGACGGCTGCTACAGATGCAAGAACGGAGGTCTTTGTATCGCTCCCGATGTTTGCGCCTGTGCTGACGGGTGGACGGGGTTCGACTGTTCTACTCCAATCTGCGAATTGTCCGAAGAAGTGGTAGTTTCCGTTCGCCCAAGTCTTTTCACAGTGGATGAACTCAAAGTGGAAACTTTCCGTACAGATCCGTGTGGTTCTGGAGGTGGTCGATGGGGCAAAGAGATGGTCAATGGAGCGAGAATCGGCCAAGGCAATTGCACGTTGCCAATGAAATGCACCTGTTTGTGCCGGAAACGTTACGATAAAGCCCTGTGTGATACGACGGGTGAAATGTGTGAGAAACCCTGGCAAGATCCTTTTCGCCGATACCGAGATATTCCAGCAGGATTCGTCTACGGCACCCGCGACTGTGTGGATGGATTCCAGGGCATTGAAGACGCCGATGGGGACTTTATGACGTGCCATTTGCAGATTTACGTGCCGTCAACGTGGCGTCGCTACACTGTGAGTGTTGTGGCCATTTTATCCGTTGTGGCTGCAATTATCCTCGTGGCTTGGTATTATATCCGCAAGAGGGTGAGACGTGCTCTGCTTCTTGCCAAGGCTGAACGTCGTCGCTCTCGTAAAAACTCCGAGGAAAACCTGATGAAACCAAAGCTTGGGGCGTTCGCACATGCCAAGAACGAGTAGATTGTTAGCAATAGACAAGGACGAGTTTCTATTATCTCGTTATACCCGTGATTCTTGTTGCAACTTCCTCTTTCCTTCTTGGCAAATCTACGACACCAGCATTCCAATGGGGATCTGAGACGACTGCCGCTGTTCCTCCTCTTCTTGCTGGCCATTTGCTACTGCAGGCGCTTCATTAGAACTCGAGAGCGACCCGATAGCGTTCGTGGCTTCGGCTGCACGTAAATACTCGTCGCGACGGCTCTGCGACTCGATCAGGAACGTGGACAGAGCTTCACGAGGACCGGAACTTCCGCCGCCTGTCGTGTCTAATGAAGGAAAAGGCTCAATGGGAGGCAGCAACTCCTCCTCTTCCTTCACACGAGCCAGAATCAGCTCCTCGAAGCAATTTCCAGGCGGGGAGAGGCTGAACTCGCGTCGATCTTCAGGCTCCACGTACCGCTCAGCTGATCCTCCAAACTCTTCGAGTACAGCAGCACAAATAGTCTCCACTTTCCTCTCCAAGATCGCTAGAGACGGGAACTCGTTCATAACACGCAGGAACCAGTCGTTCATCTCCGCTGCTGACTCAAAGTGATGGCGATACAGTGGACGGAAGGAGGGAGTGCCTTCCAGGAACACAGAACGGATGTGATGCTCTCGGGCCTGACGGTGGAACGGCAGCTGACGATCCAGCATCATGCGCGCCCAGCCATAGACACCGTGGCGAGCCATTCCGTAAAAGACGCCTAGATCGTGGATCCACGGACACCACCACACTGGCATATCCGTCACGAGACTCTGCTGTCCAGACTTGAGATAGGCTTCGAGCATTGCTCGTTTGGTTGACAGAATATCCAGCACATCTTCCAGGAGCTGTGTACGCCGCATGGTCACCCAAGCTGTGTTACGGGCCTTGAGACCATGAGCCAATACACCTTCGAAAGCGTCTACGAACTCGATGCCAATCAGATCGCCCAATGCCACAGCACGCTGGTCTGAACCTAGCGGATCTGCGCGCATACGCGCGACCTCCCGGCACTTAGGAGCGAACTTCGTCTCGTAAAAAGTACGTGCCAGCGCCGCCGTCTTGTTCAGATTCCCCCACTCCACAATGTTAAGCCACGAAATGCTGTCTGTTTCCCAGGTGAAACCTCGCGCTTGCTCCGTCACAAACGGCAGCATTGAGGGTGTAGCTTTACCATCAGGAGCAACAACAGCACGCTTCGCCAGAATCCGCGGCGCGCCGTGGATCGCCATCATGTACGCGAAGGAACGACGCTCCTCCTTGGTCCAATCTGTGCTCTTCATGCGGTGATGCTGAGGAGGAGCCACTGCGGCGTCTGGGAGTTGACGGGCATTGTGCAGCACCGCCATGTGCCGAAGAATGTCCACCTGCGCAAGCTGCATGGCCTTCAGTTCCAGACGACGCAACGTCAACGTACGCGCATGCATCTCTTGGGCAATTTGACGCCGTTGGTCGGTAGCTGCACGCTCCTTTTTGAACCTCTCCTTCTCGTGTCGTCGCTTGATCTCTTCCGCAGACAGGAGCCAGCCAAGCAAACGATTCATATGCTGCACCTCCGGTGGCTTGTACGAATCGGCTGCTGTCGCATCGTTTCCACCTTCCGTTTTCACTTGGGTAGAGCTACCATTACTATTAGAAATACTGTAGCCATTAGCAGAACTAGACGCGCTTTCCGAGTCAACGTCGCTCATATCCGCACCATCTCCATCCTCAGCAGACGTGCTATCCAGCTTTTTAACCGAGTTTCCTGACGATGGAGCAGCGTTCGTCTGGCTAGGGGCAGTTCCATTACTTAAGCCAACCTGATCGCGAGAGGCTTTCTCGAGTTGCGCGAAGTGAAGACGTGGATCCGCCAGAATTTGAGCGCATCGCCCATATCCGTGGAGGAACACGCCCATCAGCAAATTCCGGTCGGCGTCTTCGTTCCACCACGGAGTAATTTGAGTCCATACCGGTCGCTCACCCACATCTACCAGTTCGATATGCGGGATTAGTTTATCCACTCCATAGTATCTGGCACGATCATCAATACTGGCGCTGGGGCTGGGTCTCGGCTTGGAGGCATCCACCTCATCCTTGTACAGTTCATCGCACACATCACAGGCCGTCGTAATCAGGTGCTGAAGCCTCTGAAGCATGTCCAGCCGAACCAGGACACGCCTACCGCCACCCTGCTTCGATTTCAGCACGAAATCGTCCTCTTTCAGCACAGTTGACAACTCCTCCTCGTCGATTAAGTTCTCCTTTTGAGCCAATGCACCAGCATGAATCGACGCCTTCACGAAGGTAGAATCATCCTTCCTCTCGTCACAAGCCAGCGCCGACACATAAATAAATCCACGCGCAAAGCGCTCCACCTCCTTCACAGAGCGACTACCACCACTCTGGCTTCGGATAATCTCCCAGCGACCGAATCCGAAGTGCATCAATGCACGCTGCAGACGGTCACGTCCATTCTGTGTCCATTCGCGAGGAACATTCTTTTCCTCAAGCCGTTCACGCTCCTCTTTCTCACGTTTCTCTTGCTCGTACTCATCATCTGAGATGCTGCCGTCCGAGAAGCTGCCACCATCACCAAAGCGAGCCACACGAGTTCGCTTGCGCTGCTGTGGTAACAAATCTTCGGCTTCCACGGGATCAGGTTCTGTCAGGCCCACAGCCTTCTTCCAAAAATCAGGATCATCAAGATCCACGTCGTCTGAAGTCGTAGCCGACACGAAACTTGCTTTGGAGAAGCTGGACTGGGCTTGCTCCGTGTACTGGATAACCTGCGACGAGCGTTGCAGGATCTGGTCAATGTCAAGCGCACAGAACTGCTCGCCAGCAGTATCATCATCACGGAAGACGTCGTAAGCGCCGCGCTTCAGTAGCTCATCAATCTCTTTCGATTCCTGCGCCTTTGAAGTCTTGTTTCGCTTCTTTCCACCTTCTTCTTCATTCTCACGACGCATGTGCGTAAGCACAGCCTTGTCCAGTCCCAGTTTCAGTGACGCTTTGTGGAACATATGCATTTCATAAGTCTTTCGTGTGATCAGCCGATAAATCTTTACTGAGTGCGTCTGGCCAATACGATGCGCACGTGCTTGGGCCTGCAGATCATTTTGAGGATTCCAGTCACTATCAAAGATAATGACGGTGTCTGCAGCAGTCAAGTTCAGTCCCAAACCGCCTGCTTTGGTGGACAACAGCATCACAAACCGCTTGTATTCAGGCTTCACGAAGCGGTCCACAGCAGCTTGGCGATCATTACCGCGAATGTTACCGTCCAACCGCTCGTAAAGGTACCCGCTGTAACGCAGATAATCCTCAATGATGTCCAGCACACGGACCATTTGACTAAAGATGAGCACCTTGTGACCTCCGTCGCTTAGCCGCGGCAATAGCTTGTCGATAAGCACCATTTTACCGCAGCACTTCACCATCATTTCGTGACGCTGAGCATCTGTCGTCAAGCCTTCATTCAAAATTTCCTCAACGCCGTTGTTCAGGTACGGATGGTTGCAGCACTTGCGAAGCTCCATCATGACATTCATCAGATTGGGCACGTTGCGGGGGTTCCCTCCACGGTTCAAAAACGACGTGTTTCTCTCGTAAATCGCACGGTACCACTGCTTCTGAACCGGCGTAAGCTCCACTTCAACGATAGTTTCCTCCTTCGGGGGCAGGGATTTCTCGACATCTTCCTTCACACGACGCAGGAGATACGGCTTCAGCATTTTGTGCAAGTCGGCCACTTGCTGAGCCTCGTGTAGGTCACCAAACTTCTCGAGGAAATTAGCAACGCTGGGAAACGATTTCGCGTCCAAGAAGTTCAGTAATGCCCACAGCTCTTCCGTCTTGTTCTGAAGAGGAGTGCCAGTGAGAAGAACGCAGTGGTCACGACGAAGAGAGCGCATCTGTTCTACGAGCCGGGAAGACTGGTTCTTCAGGCGGTGAGCTTCGTCGACTACAAGGCAGCGCCAGTGGATTTTCGAGAGCACTGCAATGTCCTTGATGGCCACCTCGTACGTTGTCACCAGAATGTTGAATCGGAATTGCTTCTTCTTGTCGGGGCGAAGGTTTTCATCCAGGTAGTTAAACTCAAAGTCGCGGATAATTTCCCTTGAGGCGCCGTTGCCGTGGTACACAACGCAGTTCATGGTGGTCCACATCTCACATTCATTTTGCCACTGCACGATCAGCGACAACGGGGCCACAATCAAAAATGGTCCGCGAATCTTAATCTTGGAATCGTCGCGGAGCAGATTCAGGAACGCAAGCGTCTGAATGGTCTTACCCAGACCCATTTCGTCTGCCAGGATACTGGGGCGCTCGTTATACCAATTCCAAAGCAACCAGTTCAGGCCTTCCAGCTGATACGCACGCAGCGAAAGCGACTGGTCCTCGCCAAATAGAGGCGACTTCTCCAGTTTACGGTACTCGCGAATGCTTGGACGCGGCCGTGGCTTCCACACTTCCTCATCAGGAACAACAATCGACGCCTTATACTTGGCAAGAGCTGCGTCGTCCTTAATGTCGCACGCGCGTTCCCACGTTGCTTCTGTGTAGGCCAACACACGCCACTTGATGTAGTAGCGCATACCGTCATCGGCAGGAGCGTCTGGGAAGTTGGGGTCTGCAGGCATGGGCTCGTCCTTGCGGTGGGCGATAATACGGTGGATCTCCAGGTACTCTGGGTTGAAGTACTCGAGTTCATCCACAGCTAGGGAATCCTCCTCCATGTCTCCAGTCTGTCGAAGTGGATGCTGTCGATGAAGCTGCTCCTTCTCATGGAAGCGCTTGATCTTCTGCTTGTTCGTGAGAGGATCCAGATCCAGAAGCACTTGTTTCGTCTCCCACGACGCGTGCATGTACGCGAAGCCCTTCCACTTGATGAGATACTCGGTAATCGACGTCTTCGAGGGTCGGTTGGCGAACAAATTGGCACTGGCCGAGTCAGCTGCGGCTGCCGGCGCAGGCTCCTCCACTTCTCTCTGCCGGACACCCATGATCTTGTCAATGACCATCGTAGACACAGCCGTCTGCTCCCCTACTGGCTTCGTCTCGTCCTTGAGTTGACTCGTGTCCAGCTGGAACTCCGCTTCGTCCGAGTCGCTGTCTTCTTCCCGTCGTTTCTTGTGCTTCTTGTGCTTCTTATAGTCGCTGTCACTGCCGCCAATGTCCTCGTCGGAATTAGGCACATGATAGGACTTTCTCTTCTTGTTAGCCGAGCGTTTACTATGGCGTCGTTCGTCCTGCAGCTGCTGCGCCAAAAGCCTCGACTTGTCGTCGTCATTGCGCTCCGACTGGGGTTTGTGCTTCTTCATGACGCGCCGCACGTGGCAGCTCTGGCACTCGCGGGTGCGACGGTCGTAGTTGGCGTGCTGACAGGACGCACACACCCAGGGCTTCTTCTGGGTCTTTTGGGTCTTTTCCAGCTTCCGCTTCCGCTCCTTCTTGGCCTGGCGGTTGGCCAGAGCCGTGTTGAAGGCCTTGAGCTGGCTGAAGTCGTCGTCCGGCTTCTCGCACAGCGGGCACACGTAGGCGTCCAGCGCCTCCAGCTCCTCCTGCGTGAGGATGAGCCCGCAGCAGCTCGGGTGCACCCAGCCGTTGCAGCCGCCGGAGCCGCGGATGCACTCGATCATGATGCCGGCGCCGTCCGCCTGCTGGCAGACGCAGTAGGGCGTGGTGTCGGGCGCGGCCATGGCGCAACGGGGGGAAGGGGGGGAGAAGGCGAGAACGTTCAGTCGCGGTGGGCTCTTCCCTTGTCTCGCTCTAGCCCAAACTGCCGCCTAGAGGCTTCTTGGAGACCACCCGCATTGGCTTCCCATACAGGAGATCAAAGGAAATGTGTACCTGATTAATGGTACAGCTATATTTGGCACCTAACCCGACATTCACTCTTTTTCTGTCAATTTTTACCGATTGATGTATGAAACTTTTTGACTTTTGACTTTTGGAAAAGGTTAACCCTTAGCAACATGGAGAGATTTGTGGGCTGTCTTATACTGGTTAAGGTAACTCTAACTAACGTGGAAAAAAAAGCTCGACTAAAACTCGTACGTGAAGGATTTCTTGGCGATGAGTTCGGCAGCTTCCTTCTCCGCGTCCGGGTCCAGCACCGCAACATACTCGCTGTTTATTGCCGAAGGGGACTGGTCCAGTCCCGAATCGAGGCCTTTCTTGCCCTTCCGCGATCCTAACCGTCGACGGCTGGCCTGCTTGTTGGTGGCTCCAAAGAGCGGCGCAGGTGGTCCTTGCTGCTGCGGCTTCTCCGGCTGTGGTGGGTTCTGAACGTGTTGCGCAGGGCTCTTTTGTCTGTTTTGCCACGGTTTCTGCGGCGATTCCTGATTTCCTGCACCACCAATCACATGGACGGTGTAGCTCTCCTCCTGCTTCTGCGGTTGCTGGGGCTGTGAAAGCCGTCGGTAATCCTGGGGCTGTTGCTGCTCCTGATGCGGATAGTTTTGCTGTTCGTGCTGATCCTGATTCGGCCGGATGATGAACGAATTGCCGTTCTCATCGTATTCAACGTCCGTCAAGTCTTTCATGTCCATAACGAAGCGACCCACATCAGCTACACAAAAGAGGATGGACACACCGAGCGACGGGCCTGTCTTGACGACCATGTCGGGGTCCCAGACGAGGAACACGAAGGCGTAGAGCCACGTGAGGATCTTGCAGCGCAGCATATTGCGCTTGAAATGCTCTGGAGACGGGAATATTGAGCTGGAAAGCTTGGGTCCATACACCAGCGTAACAGCAAACGCCAACGGCACCCAGGCCATCGTGTAGAGCGTCTGCAGCTCCTGTTCATCCTGCATACTCTGGTCCGGACACTGGAAAAAAGACGCCACGAGCGACGCCGACAAGTAAAACTCCAGCCCACACACCAGCAGCGCCTTTAGCGAGTTCTCATATAGCTCTCCGAGCCCTTTCAGCGGCTGATCCACCAGCTCCCGCACCGCTGGCGCCATCGTCGCCACCGCCGCCGCCATCTTCACTTCTGAAGTTGCCAACCGGCTAGTCGCTCTGACTAGTAGCGTACTTAATGAATCATATTAACCACATCATGTTTACACCTCTTAGACGTGTTACTTAACCAAATCAACTGTATACTTTAATAGAATGTTTTTATTCCTCATTAAGTATACACATTGTCATTCCGCATCAGAGAGAAGAAGATCTGCGATGGAGTGGGGACCGCTACAGCCGCTTCTGGCGCTCCTGGCGCCCGAGGGCGTGGACGTCGGCATGGAAGACGCGACGTTAGCGCAAGCTCTGGCCGGTGAGGAGCTCACGGCGGCCGTACGCACGGCATCTATCGCTCAATTGGACGTTGCATTGGGTCACGATTTTTTGGCTGTCGAGCGTCTTCCTCTGAGTTTCCTGCTGTTAGTATCCGCCAAAGCGTCCAAGTTAGAGCACGCTCGAGCCCAGGAGCAGCTGAGTCAAGAACGTGTTAAGTTGCTGCAGCAGACGACGCTGTTGCTGTTCCAAGCGCCCGTTGCTGTCGTTTCCAAGGAGATGAAGCGCTTCAGTGTACTCTGTGACCAGTACGCGCGGCTGGCTGTGGACATGAACCAGGGTATCAAGGCCGTTTACCCGCTCAAGAGCTTTCTAAAGCGCTTTTACGAACAGGGAAACGCTGTTCTCACGCCTTTGCACGCACAATTCTTGTACTTGTGTTTGCACTCCAAGTGCTATTTCGCAAGTATGGAGATACTGGACCAGTACGTTGGCATTTTAGCAAGAAAAGGGCAGATTAGAGAGCTCTAATGATGTCTTTGGTGTGTGTTCTTGATGGCAGGACACTCGTGGAGGTTCATCCGCAACAGCATTTGGTCAACAGTGTGGATTTTTTAGGATACGCGTACTATGGAGGTCTGCTGTATCTCGGAGAGAAGCGGTACCAAGACGCTCTGGACTTCTTCCAGTTGGCAATCACAGCACCGGCAGTGTCGTTGAGTGCGTTCGCCATTGAAGCCTACAAGAAGCTGGTGCTGGTCACGCTCATTTTGAAGGGGGAAGGAGTGCTGCTGCCCAAGTACACGCCATTCGTAATCACACGTCATGTTGAGAACCACTGCGCTGCATACGCAGACCTGGTTCACGCTTTCGTTGTCAGCAAAAACCTGGCTGCAGTGCAGGAGGTGATCGCCAAGAACGAGGAGCTATTTATCCGAGAGGGGAACTTCGGTCTCGTGAAGCAGGTCGTACAGGCATTCAAGCAGCGAAAGCTACTGCAGCTCACCCGCACATACGCGACGATTGAGCTCACAGAGATCGCAACGGCTGCTGGTATGTTGAGCAGTGACGCTGTGGCCGCTGAGAAAATGCTGTTGGCACTCATCTCAACCGGCCAAATGGACGCTGTGATCGACAAGCAGAAAGCCATGGTGCGTTTTGTGCTGCAGAACGAGGATGGTGGCACTCAGCAAGACGAGACACAGTGTGAGGCCACGAGGAAGCTGCAGGAAGAGATGGAGAAGCTCGTGCTCGTTGCATCGCAGCTGCGCTACATGGACGTTGAGCTCGTAACGAGCGCCAAGTTCCAGTCTCGTTTGCAGAAAGACAAAGATCGGCGCTCGAGAATGAACATGCAAAATCAACAAGGCGACGATCGTATGACCATCGAAGGTGCTAGTGGAATGGACACAATGGAGTGAACGGAATAAAGGCGGTAGCGCTACTGGAAGTCGTAGCCATTTTTCTGCTGCTTGGTGGCTAGTAGCTTATTAAAATTGCATCCGTTCAACGAAAAGGAGCTTTATTCTTTTGTACCCTCGCGCTGGTAGATAAACACTCCTGATGAGTCTGCAGGCTCTCGACCGGACCTATTGGTGGGGCGTGAGGTTTTTGACGACAGTATCGCAGTTTCTACCAGCCGCGATAGCCTCATTTCCAGTTCCTCTTCTTCATTTTCTAGTTTTCAAGAAACTTTCGTCTATTAAGCAAAATTGGAGGAGAAGAAGAAAAAAACTTACTGCATGACAAGTGCCAGCTGAATCTTCCGTTGACGCACTAATGAGACAGGGTTCTTCATGCGGATAACGCGACACAATGCCGAGTTGCCGGCGTTAAACACGCGGTAGATGCTGTACGTGGAGCCGTGGATGGCCGCTTGGTCCAGCTCGTTCATACTGATCTCGAACACGCCCTTCTCCATCGTCCGCGTGGATTTCACCTCGATGTATTCCACCACTTTCCCTGCAACCGACAGTGTGACATCGTACGGGAGTCCGGACTCTTCCTCCTCATTCACCCACTGCACTGTCATGTTGGAGTCGGTCTCCGCCTGCTGCTGTTTCAACTGTTTGAACACGTATTCCTCTCCCCATCGACCGATCGCCTCCCGCTCCTCCTTCGTCATAGTGTTAGACAGCGCTAACGACTGCATCCCTTGGCTGGAAGGAGGCAGAGGTGGTTGATACGGAGCTCCAGTAACCGGTTGCGGTGGTAGCGGCGGGTACGGAGCGCTTGGAGGAGGCAAAGGCGGGTACTGAGGGGGTAAGTGATACAACTTCTTGGAAGCTTCATCCGTCTCGATCTCGCCGTCTTCCATGTCCTCTGAGGCGCGTTTCCGGCTTGTACGACCTGTAGTTTGCTCTCCACTTGCGTCTCCCGAGCGTTGGACCCACAGTTCTTCAGCTTCAGGTAACGCCGACAAACGTTGCGTCTCCTCCAGCCACTGGTTTCTCTGTGTGTCAGATTGCAACAAGCTCAGGTACACGAGATTGGCAACACCAGGCGCGACTTGCGCTCCAAAAAGCTTCCGAGAAATCTCCATCAACACAAGAGAGAGTCCACTGGCTTCTTCATCGCCAGAAACAAACTCCATGTACAAAGTGCTCGTCGAGACGTCCAGGAAGCAGCGAGACGCGTCAACCCCGCGACGAAGACTGAAGGAAGTCCCCACTCGATACACAACCTGGAACCCCTCGTGGCCGTCGACCAGAACGCACTGAAATTCCGACGCGAACTTAGTGATCGAGGCGTGGTCAAGCTGATCGTACAGATGCCGGTAACTACTGAATAGGAACCGCTGGGCCACAGCGAAAGCCGTGCGGATCTTCACGTGGAACGCCTCACTCGCTGGATGTTGCGTGCTGAGTACACTGACTTCGTACTGCAAGGCCTCGTTTAGCGACTTAATACCGCAAAATTCAGTGAGAAATCGACGGACTCGAGTCGCCTCTTTGTCTTCCGGATCCACAAAGTAACTCCACGGGAAGAGTCCAAGCATTTGGAGTCCATTCTGCAGCTCTTCTTTAGGTAAACCCACTTGATCGTTGATGTACAAGTCAGCTGAAGCGCATCGCAGGTTCCCGTCGATTGTAGGGAAGATTTCCAACTGTTGCAGGCTGTTCTGGAAATCCACATCCTCATTTTGAGCTGCAGCCCAGAATTTCACCACAAGTTGCGTGAACTTTAGCAGCTTCTTCCTGCTCTTCTTCTTGTCCAGCTGCGGCGACTTCGACAATCGAGCGAGAACTTTACACCACGTAGCAGCATAAATCTCAAGGTGAGAAGATAAGCTTGAAACCTTTGAGAAACGCAGCAATTCATCGAGATCATCTCCGAAAGCTTCAAGCTGGACCAGTTTAATGTCCTTGCACGTTGATCCTCCCTTCCTGCCGTCTGTTGAGACTTCGTTAGCAAGAGAAAGCAGCAATTTCTGCAGCTTCCGCTCTTCCTCCGTTGTAGCTTGGACAGGGACGTCCTTGGAAGTGCAAAACACAAAATCAAAGCTGAATCCGCTGATTCTCCGCACTGGCAGCCACGGAATTGTCTTCAACGTCTTTTTGATCACCTTCGTCTCCGCCTTTGACAACGAGCGCTTCTTCACCTTCTTCGAGAGTGCAGACAGCAATGGACGTAGTTTCTTCTCCCACGTTTTGGTACTACCATTGACTAAAGAGGAGCTTTGCTCGGTGATCCTGTCGCACAAGAAGGAGACGGAAGGTTTCCGCTGTACACCACAAATATCCGTGAAAAACTTGGCCAATGACTTCGGATAAAGCGTCTCCAAAGCCACCAGCTCTCCGTTGTGCGCAGTTGACGACCAAACAGCACTCCTCGCACCAATAAAGCAATTCTTTTCTACGCTCTTGGTGAAGATCATCGCCTTATGAGTGAACACCTTCGCGATCTCCGCGCAACAGGAGTCAGACGTTTGGCTTTCTTCCCACAAGAACGAGTACATCCGGACCATTTGGTCAATCTCCACTGCATTCGAGTCAACCGAGAGACTTGAGAGAGCTGTGAGGACATCAGAAACACTCGCAGTACTTTTTAAACCAAGGACAAGTCTCGAGAAGACGTCGTTTTTCCACTGGATCGCGCTGAAAGTCACCATTGCAGAAGTAAACAAGCGCGTGACTTTCTCAACTGGTAACCACAGGTCTGTAGGTCGGTGGAACTGCTGATCTGATCCTTCCAACCAGCAAAAATCTCTCCAGAAGTCACGGATGTCATCAGAATCACCCGTTGCTGGCCAGTGTTTGTCCAGATATCGCGCTAGACACGTGGAAATGCTGCGCTTCGTTTGAACATCCTCCTCCACTTCAATCCACTCGAGCAACTGCTTCATTCCGGCCTGTGCACGCGCATCTGACGAGAGACTTGAGACGTCCAACAGCATCGGAAGCTCACACGCTTCAACTAGCAACTTCTGCCACGGCTCGTCCCGTGAATCCTCTGAAAAATACTCAGTAGCCACAATGGAAAACGCGTTTTCTGCCTTTGTTTTACTCCACGAGACCAATTCAGCCACTTCTCGACACGTTGAAGGCAGAACCACGAATAAATTGGGGCTTTCGACCGATACAAGACGGTCGAACGTCGTCGCAACAACCAGGTTCGCCTTGATGTCCTTTTGAATCGCGCACTGCCTGCATTTCACCAAGTGGGCGGCTAGGAATCGTCCGTAGTCGAGCCCAGCGCCAAGTTCTGGTTCCGTAGCCATTTTGGGGAGGATGTGGTGCTGGATCAAGTCGTGGTCTTCCATCACGTGAATCCCCACGTCGTTCAGTAAGAAAGAGCGCAGTTTCGAGCTCTTGTTCATCGTCTTAGTGAACGTTTCATCGAGAATACGAACGTCCGCAAAGAACTTGTACGATTCGGAGGAATCATCACCCTGAACGCTCGATACAAAGAGAGAATCATGCCCATCAGCCAGAGAAATCCACTTACTACCGTTCTGGCTGCTCTGTTGCAGAGGGAAACACTTGATCAAGCGCAGTTCCTGTCGTAGTAAAGAAGAGTGACGGTCCTTCCGCCACAGCTTGGAAAGCAGAGTCAAGACCTTCACCGTCCAGTCCACGTCGTTCTTTCCAGCCGAGAGCGACAACACACGCATTACGTGCGAAGCGTGGAGCTGTTCGATCCGCAATTGACTCTTCATCGACGCAGACATTTCACGAGAGAGAGCTGGATGCAGGAAGCGCTTGCCAAGAGCTTCTTCTCCTAGAGCTTCCAACGTTGCCTTGGCATCTCCTCCATCAATCAGCTCCGCTGGACTGCGTAATTCTCCTGAAGCATCAACGAGCCACTTGACTTGACGTAACTCCCTCATGATCTCCGATACGATCGTTCGGAAAGGAGCTTGCACCTCGTTCTCAACCGGCATCAGCGACAACAAGTGGGAAATAGCAGCAACTTCATCCTTTTGGCCCTTTTGGAACGTTGAAACGTAGCTACTCACAGCAGAACGAACCAGTTTAGGGAACTTGGACACGAGCCACTCGTTCCACTCACTTCCATTCGTAATCGCCTCTCGAGAGCTGGGGATCTCAAAGTCTCCTTGCAGGATAAACCGGAAGCCGTAGGACCGCAGCGGCAAATAACAGAAAACCTGCTGCAGTGGCGGTCGGTCGGCGACTTCTTGTGTCGGAAGCGCAACAGGGAAAGCAACGGCGATCTCAGCAGGTTGACGGCGGGTGAAGAACTGCGGGGGCGTCAGCTTCTCCTTCACCACCAACCAGTTCTGCTGTGTCATCTCCACGCTGTCCCCACTCTTTTTCCCTTGAGAGAACAACTGAACAAGCTGCGAATTCTGCAGTTTCTTCTCCTTCTTCAAGAAGTGAAGCGTCTCGTCTCGAACGGAATCCCGTAGTCGAAGTTCGCGGATACGGCGAAGGAAAAGCAGCACCGACGGCTCGAAGGCCAAGAGCGACTGGGAGATATCTCGCACTCGCGGCACTGAAGTTTCGTTCAAAGGCAGCACGAACGTCGTACCCCGTCGCTGTTTCCAATGAGCAGCATCCTCCAGCCAATACGGCAAGATGTAGCCCATCCCGGTCCCGTGCGTCGAGTTCTTGGCGTGGAAGCAGATGTGGAACCCGTTGGAATGCACCTGCGGGTCGTCCGACACCTTGAAAACACTCTTAAACCCGATGCCTTTCTTGCCGATACTTGCGTCCGAATCAACAGCTTTCGTAGACGCTCCAACATCGCAAATGGCTTGGATATTCGCCGGAGAAAACCCTTTTTCGTTGTTGTAGAAAATGATCTCCTTGTCCTTCGTCAACGTGAAGTCTCCGAGTGGAATCACCGCGTCGTCGTACGTGTTATCGTCTGCGTTCTGCAGTAGCTCGAGGACGAAGTGCGTACTTTCACTGTAGAGTTCGTCACTCAGGCGTTTGAGCGCACGTTCCAGACGCTGTTGTTGAATACGGAGTACTGAGTTAGTGGCTTCGTCCTGGATCTGAAGCCCCACGCCAAACTGCTTCTTGCGTAAATCTTGAATGAAAGAGTGACAGGAATCACTAGCATCTTCCGTGGTAGCAACCTCCTCCATCTCTAGATCGGCTGGTTCCATTGAGAAAACCGGTACTTCAGAGGCAGGAGCGTCGAGAACATCAGCCTCGTCGGTAGTCTTCGCTTCGTTAGCATTGGAACTAGCGGTGGTCGAAACTTCTTCAGTACTAGTATCGTCGGTAGTAGCGGTCAGATTCTGACGTAGTGCACACCACTTGTCCGTCTGGTTTGTCCACAACGAGCTCCGGCTGGACGCTAACAGCAGCGTCTTCCTTTCCGTATCGCTTCTGCACGCTTTCCAGACTCGATCTGCAGCTTCCCATTCATTCGACGCAGTTAATAAACCGAGCAGCAAGGGGACCGCAACGTCTGCAAATTCGACTGGCGTTTCCAGGAGGACCTCCAGAGCCAAACGCTCCGGATAACCTTCAGCTGCTTTGTCCTTGGCGAAACTGGACAAATAGGAGCGTAAATGAGCCTGGACGAGCTGTTTGGGGAAGTTCCCTTCGCTCCTGCACGTCATGACCATCGAGACCAAGTGGATGGCCACTTGGCTGGCAGAAACGCGGTTTTTCTCTTGCTGGGCGCGAGTTAGTAGCAGTTCTAGGTCGGACGGCGTGGACTTCTCATTCACACGCACAATCGCTCCATTCAAGCAGCACACAAACATCAAGTTGGCAGACGGCGCATGATCAAGTAGAATCATTTCATGCGCGCGGAGAAACAAGAGCAAAGGCCCACACAGCGGGGCGTAACGCTCTTGCCAATCCATGAACAGCGACACATCAACCAAGTATGGGCATTTGTGCAGTTGTTCAAGCGCTTGCTGCTCTAACTCACCTGTAGCTCCTTCCGAGCTGCTGACTCCGTGGTTAAGATCCAAACTGCCGGCATACTTGACGATCGAAGACTCTCCTTCTTGGGATTCCTGGTCAGCTAGCTGGATCAACTCTTCAACGCTGGGGAGACCCGATTCTTCAGCACGAATAGAGCCAAGCTCAACGGCAACTCGATGCTCTACCCACTGGAGCTGCTTCTCACTGGAAAGTGAGGATAACGTCGCGGATGAAGCGATGGTCGCGCGGCATTCTCGGACGAAGGGCAGCACCTCTTCTTGTAGCCGTTTCTCACTCATTGTGCTGGTCTTAGCGTCCTCTACATCGGTAGAACGCAGAAGGCTAAGGAGCCACTTGCTTCCACTGTCGGCAGTATCGTCAGTATCATCGAGAAGTTCCGGTAGAAGCTCAAGAACAGATTGTCGCCCAGCCCAGAGGATAGTACTGTTGTTTTTCGCTGTAAACTTGGCCAGTAGATGTTTTTCGAGAGATGACAGAAGCAGCAGCACGTCTTTCGGTGTCCGGGGATGGTTTTCACTCGTCTTTTGACATTCCAAGAAGCTCTCGACCTCAGTTTTCACGTCTTCCAACGTAACTTCCGCTTGTTTGTTGAGCTTGGCAAATCTGGCAGCAAACGGATCCGTTGGCATGACAGGGAACTTGTCCGTGTCAGTTTTAGGCTGTTCGTTCTTCGTTTCATCGCCGTCTTCTTCTTCTTCATCACTTGATTCCACATGGCACTTGCAAGTGCAAGAACAGGTGCACGAGTCCTTCCCCACACAGCAACAATCGCACTCTTCTTTGTCGCTTTCAGCCACTCCCGTAGCCTCTACCTCTCCTTCAGCATCCTCATCTGGTAGTTTATCATCGCTCAGAAGCAACGCGTACGTCTTGGCCATGATGCTACAGACGACCCACGTCACGACCTTCAGTCTCGAGTGGTATCTGCTCTTTTGAGACGCCACTAGGAAGCGCGTCATCTGAGTGCGAAGTTTTGAGTCCGTCTCCGCAATCTCCTGAGAAGAAATGGGTTTGCGGAGTTTCTGCTGGTTTTTCGCGTCTGCAGCAGCTTTCCGCCGCAGCACGTTGTCCAGATACACGTCCACATCCGTCACGCGCTTCAGCATGTCCAGAGAGAGCGACTTCATGCTGCTGTTCTTCGCCTCCCGTCTGCTGTGACATCCACTCTCCCTTTCCGTCCGTGTCTTCGTATTCTCCAACAATTCCTCCAACGCCCGTTTCCTATTGTCATCACTGAATTTCTCCTTGGTTAGACGGAACATTTTCTCCGCAACTTCACGTTGAAACTGCTGCTCGAGCGTCTTCATCTCCTTCATCTCGTGGTTCGCCACGCGTCGCAGCATCCCCACGTAAACGCCAAATCCATTGGGGTCGATAGCTACGCCCATGGCCTGAGCGCTGGGCTGTCTGTACTGCTGCGTCAAATACTGCAGAAATTCGTTCAGATCAATTCGGGACGACGCTCGGAACGCGTCGTGGCCCAGCATGTCTTCGAATTGACGTAGAGAACTCAGTACATCCCTTGTGGTAATGGTCACCATGGCCACAGGCGAGTAATAAAGCTGCTGCACTGCTTCGGCGTGTAAAAAAGAGTTCCCAATCTTCAGTTCGTGGAAGGAACGCAGTCCTTCGTGCTGTAAAAAGGCTTGATGACACTCAAAGAGCGTATTAATCCGTCGACTCTGCATGAAACACGTGACGAACGTCCACACTCGTTGGTTCACAGTGTGCAATTGCCTTAACGCCGGCAGTTGCAACGCACTCGTGCCCATAAGCTCCTCGAACGCATTGACACCTGTAATGTAGCCATCGTTAGAATACTATACAGTTGGTTGGTTCTTGTTTTTTTTTTTTCACGTACGGAAATGACTGCAAATGGCACGCACTACCACGTCGAGTGTCAGAGCGTTCGGTGGTGCCGCAGGACTGGACTGATTGGCTCGGAAAGCTTCGATAAAGGCCACGACATCTCTCTGCACTTGTGAAGCATTGGCAGGGGCAGGAGCAGGAGCAGGAGCAGGAGCAGGAGCAGGAGCAGGAGCAGCTTGTGGGTGCTGATGCTGAGCCTGTTGCTGTCTGTATGGGCCCTGAGGAGCGTGGCCGCCGCGTTGTAGGCCATACTGTTGCTGCTGGAAGCGCTGCCAGTTGCCACGTCCTCCGCCGCCTGAACGCATCGCTGGGAACAGCTCTAATGCGGTGGATGAAGAGCTCTAATACCGCAGCGGTTGGCGCGCAGTTCTTGTCACTACAAAGATTGAAATTAGCCAATCATAGACCGTTGTTAATTGGAAATGTCGTGATGGGTCCAATCAAAACTGCTTATTGTATTCCATTTGTAGCTTGTTCTTAAAACCGAGTGTGGACTGCACAATTGTGTTAACCGCCTTCGTCTCAGAAGGTGTTGGCGCTGACCTCGTGCTCGTGGATGGAGCAGAACTCGCCGGTGGCCAGCGCGACCTTCGGGCAGTTGCGGTGGCAGCATTTCTTGACTGTAAATACACACAACCAACAACTAGTTCGTCACTGACACGAGCGAATTTCAACTTCAACGGATAATCTTACCGCCTCCATGAGCCCAGCACAGTCCGTAGCGCTTGCCTGCTTGTTCGCACCAACTCACTCGACAGGGGACTTCTCTCTGGCTCTCACCATTCGTTTCCACTGCCATTGGCATCGGTTGATTGGTGTCTTCCTGTACACCAAAGCAAAGCAAAGCTCAGCTCTTTGCCTTCCACGTACTCCAGTACTTAAGTATCAATTCCCCACGTCGTACCGTGTCGCTCCACTGTTGAACCTCTTCGTGTGAGTTCCCACTTGACTCTACATTATCCGTCAACGGGTTCCTCGAGTCTGCTTTCTCCTGCTTAGGTGTCCGTAAGCTCGTGTTGGCCAGTATCCGCCTGTTCACCGGCGACTCCACTTCATATCGACTGTCCTGCAAGTCCTGGGCCCGATTCATCTCGTCCTGGAAACGTCTCAACACTGGTCGATGCATTGTCCGCTGGTTTTGACTGTACTGGGGCTGCAAACCATTGAGCTGGTCTTCGCTCCGAGCCTGCAACAGCTGACCACCCGCTTCGTAGTTCACGACCGCATCCTGGTTATCAGCCACTGCTGGATGTCCTACAGCGTCACTCCTACCTGCACGCTGTGCCTTGTGCCTTGTCACGCGTTGCGGTACAGATTCGGCGCCTCCGTTGAGCTCTTTATCCAGGCGCGGCATATTGTGAAATAATTATCTGTGAAATCTCGAATTCGTTGCATAGCTCACGCGAAACAGACTTGCATTGAGTATGCTTTAATACAGTTGAAGCGCGTTATGACACTCTTTTGGAGGTTTATTGCCATGATGGTTGGTTTATTGGCAACGCATACAAGCGAAGACGGACGGACTTTAGCCCCGTCTCAGCGTGTGGTTGGCAATACAGTGCTAGTTATTGCCGCTTTCTGCCTACTCGCTCTTGGCGTCCCGGGCGCTCTTGACCTCGAGATACGCCCACTTGATCCACGGCAGCAAAGCCTCCAGGTCCTTGGTCTCCACCGTGGCGCCGCACCAGATACGCAGTCCAGGAGGGGCGTCGCGGTACGAACCGATGTCGTACGCGACCTGCTCGCGCTCCAGCAGCGCCTGCATCTGCTTCACTTCGTCCTTGGACAGACCGTCGATCAGCAGACACACGGATGTGTTGGAGCGGATCTCCTTGTCGGCCGCCAGGAACTTGAACCACCGCGAGTTCTCGGCCGCAAAGTCCTCCACCACCTTCAGGTTACGCTGGGAGATCGCAATCAGGCCGTCCTGACCGCCCACGCTCTCCGTCCAGCGTAGGGCGTCAAGGTAGTCCTCCACACACAGCATCGAGGGCGTGTTGATAGTGCTGCCCTCGAAAATGCCCTTCAGGAACTTGCCCGTGCTGGCGTTGGTCATGCGGAAGATCTTGGGCATCGGACGGTTCTCCGGCACGAACGACTCCAGGCGCTCCACAGCGCGCGGGCTCAAAATAATGACACCGTGGCCACCCTCGCCACCAAGCACCTTCTGCCAGCTAAACGTGCACACGTCGATCTTGTTCCAAGGCATCTCCATGGCAAACGCGGCCGACGTAGCGTCGTTAAAGATCAAACCCTTGCGGTCGTCCGGGATCCAGTCGGCGTTCGGCACACGCACGCCGCTCGTAGTGCCGTTCCACGTGAACAACACGTCGTGGTCACAGTTTACCTGGGACAAATCCGGGAGCTGGCCGAACGGAGCGCCGAACTCCCTCACGTTGTCAAGCTTGAGCTCGGTCGTAACATCCTTGAACCACTGCTTGCCGAACGATTCCCAGTAGCACACATCCACAGGGCGTTCGCCAAGCATGGACCACATGGCCATCTCAAAAGCACCAGTGTCCGAAGCCGGCACGATGCCAAGATGGTAGTCCTCCGGGAGCTTCAGAATCTTCTTGGTACGAACAATCGCCTCCTCCAGCAGGCCCTTACCCAGCTTGGAGCGGTGACTACGACCCAGCACGATATCGGGGATCGACGCCAGCGAGTATCCAGGGCGCTTCTTACACGGACCCGATCCAAAGTTTGGCGACGCCGGCTTCACGCGCGGCTTCGGGTGACGCACAATTGACACTCCTGCCTCGCCCTCCGCAGCTTCAGCAGTCTCCTCCACAGCAGTAGAGTTTGGCTTAAGGAACGTTTCCCAAATTCCACCCGAGACAGCCGTGTTCAATTCAAGCAGGTTCACACGACGAAGGTTCGTGAGCATGCCCAGCGACTCCAGCTCGTCCATAACAGCATCAGGGATAGCTTCGTCCACGTTGAGGACACTGACTGCGGCAGAGCCGGACGTATCACGGGCCAGACCGAAGCAACCGATGTTGATCTGGTGCTTCGCCAACACAGACGTCACCTTGTGCAGCACTCCGGGCTGATCCGTGTTGTTGAACAGCAGCATGGAACCGCTTGGGATGGCATCCATAGGAAGGTCATCGAAAGACACCAGACGCAGTTGGCTCTTGCCAAACACTGTACCGGTGATCTTCTTGGACGTGCCATCTTCCTTCTCGAAAATGACGGTGAGCTGGTCCGAAAAGCTGCTTCCCGAAGCCTCATCGTGCTTGTGCTCCACCGTCTGGATGCCCATGACGTCCGCGAGCTGCTTGGCATTCGTGAACGTCACCTCCTCCTCCAGCATGTGCGAGAGCAGACCCTTAAGCACGCCCTTTACAAGTTGTCCGGAAAGCTCTGACGACGTGACCTTAGGGCCCTCAGCGATGACAAGCACGCGCTTGAGGCGGCTGTCGTCCAGCAGCTGCGCCTGCATACTGCCGAGCTTCTCAGCCAGCGACAGCAGCGGCATAAACTCTTCGCGCTTGCCGAAGTCGATGTTGGGCGCGTTCAGTACACCCTTGAAAGACTTGCCGGCCAGAGCGTCGTTGATCTTGTAGGCCAGGTCGCGTGCCACCTTCTGCTGCGCGTCCGTCGTAAGCGCTCCGATGTGCGGCGTCACGATCACGTTCTCGTGACTCACGAGCTTCTTCCAGGTATCCGAGACGGGAGACGGCGCGTTGATGTCGAACGCCATACCTGCGACCTTGCCGCTTTCAATAGCTTCCAGCAAAGCCGGATGATCAATCAGCCCGGCACGAGCGCCGTTAATCAGCTTGACTCCGTCCTTGCAGAGTGCGAGACGCTGGGCGTTCACCAAGTGCTTCGTATTGGCATTAAGCGGCACATGAAGAGAGATGTAGTCACTGCGAGAGAACAGTTCGTCCAGCGAGACTGGCTCAATGCCGTGGGTCTTGGCGCTAGCATTAGACAGAATAGGGTCGTAGCCAATGACGTTCATTCCGAAGGCGTTGCAGCGCGTGGCCACCTCGCGTCCGATACGGCCTAGACCGACGATACCCAGCGTCTTGCCGTGGATCTCCGAATTGCGAACGGCCCGCTCCTCCGTAGCGTGACCGAGTCTGGAAACGGCCGAGATGAGCCCCACCGTGAGCTCAGCAGCCGAGATGGTGTTGCCGAAGGGTGTGTTCATGACCAGCACGCCCTGCTTGGTGGCGTTCACCATGTCGATGTTGTCCACGCCCGTGCCGGCGCGACCGATGAGCTGCAGCTTCTCCGCGGCGTCCAGCACCTGGCGGTCCACCTTGGAGCCCGAGCGCACGATCAGAACGTCGTAGTTCGGCACCTGTGCCACCAGTTCGGCATGCGAGAGCGCCGTTGTGGCGGCCGTGACGTCGTGGCCGGCGGCGCGCAGAAGTTCGGGGCATACGGCGTCGATAGGGTCGCTGCACAGAATACGCGCCATGGCGGCCGGCGAGCGGTGGAAACTGCGAGCGGCCGACGGCTGGTGCTGGAGCAAGCGAGACCCGCGCGTCCACAGGGCGCGGCGCAGCATGGAGCTAAGGAGGAGGCGGAGGGCGAAGAGAGTTCGCAAGTGGTTGAGTCGGCGTACCGGTAGGTAGGTAGGTATCCACCAACGGTGGCAAATCTTGGTTAGATAAGATCACTTGGAATTTGTATCATGTCATATTTCTACCAATAGAATAGGTGTAATGTATTTTTCTAACCAATCAGAGACGTTCTGGCATTACTGAGACCCCAAGTAATCGACAAGATCATGCTTTTTTGCCAGCGCCGAGCACCACGAGATTTTTTTTTTCGTCAGAGACGAGGATGTACCGCCGTCCTAAAGTGCGTCAGCACACGAAATCAAAAGGCTTTAGGCAAAAGCTACAGTACCGGTACATGAAAAGAACTTTTGTTCAGGGGAGAATGTAAGTGCCAAACGTTTTGCCCGATCGTTGGGTTAAGTCTTCATAGACCGCATGCATCATGGCCTGGATGTCCTGGCGACGGCACCTTGGTACTGCAGTACGAGTTCAATGTTCCTAGTTTGGGCATCACCACGTTTACCAGGAATCTGTACGTACAAAGCACGACTGCGCTTGCAATCTCCCAGCCTTAGCAACACGTTTATCGCAATCTAACTCGTCTGCTTTACCAACTTCTACAAAAGATGCGTACACTATTAGCGATTCTGGGAGCTCAACTTTGCCAACCTTGTTCACTTCTTCGGGGAGGTACTAGTATACCATAATTGCAGATCCAACGTCGGCGTGTCGCTCGGCACGCCTTCACGAAACATCATACATATAAACTTACTCGAGTGCAAAAATCGCATCAGGAGATTGTGGAAGTACGTTGGCGCTTAAGTTACAAAACAAATGATGCGAATGGTCTCATCGTCGATGCCTTGAGGCCGTGCGCTTACTGTACGTGCTCCTGACTCAGACGTAGACGTAGCCATTGGTATGATCGGCGACGAGCTAAAGCTTCTTCACGTGGTAGTTACCCAGAATGCAGCGCCGGGAGACTTGGAAGTTGCCTTCTCGTCTCAGTCTGGAGTGAAAACCCGATCTGCACTCGATGGACCATTGGTGACATGCTATAGCAACCTCATCAAGGGTGCAGCATTCGGCATATCGTCGTCTTGCATACCCAGCACCAGCATCAGATGCCATTCTCGGCCGATACATGTACATGTTGGGCCAACGTTGGCCGCCAACGGCCTAAGATTGCTTGTGTTCCACAACGCGTATCTTTGTAAATGGATCGCACTTACCCGAGGAATAACAGTACTTGAAGCGATTTGAAGTGGCACTTCATAAATCGATAAACTACTGTACGTAACTTATTATAACCCAATTAGTACAAAATATTCCCTTTAAGCTCTAGTGAGACTACTATACAGCAAGTGAACTCAACCGACGCGCTGTTTTTGCCCATCGCTCGAAGATAATTAGTTGGCTCGCGTTTCCAAGCAGACTGGTGCTTGGGGGCCAATTGCAGTCATCATTCTCGCATTTGGTCACTAACCCGTAAGTCTCCCCCTTCATTCAACCTCCACAGCCCCCAAGATGCTGCGCCTCTCGCGTATGAGTATGCAAATGACCCGTCCAACCAGCGCCATTGTGCGCGCCGTGAGCACGTCCAAGCTCAGTCTGGAGCAGCTCGCGCAGCGCCAGAGCCTCAAGGGCGCGCGCGTGCTGGTCCGCGCGGACCTGAACGTCCCACTCAAGAAGAACGCCACGCCCGCCACCATCACGGACGACACGCGCATCCGCGCGGTTCTCCCCACGCTCAAGCTGTTGCAGGACGCCGGCGCGCGTACCGTGCTGTGCTCGCACCTGGGCCGTCCCGGCGGTGAGGCCAAGGATGAGCTGCGTCTCACACCTGTGGCCGCCCGTCTGGGTGAGCTGCTCGGCAATCCCGTCAAGAAGCTGGACGACTGCATCGGCCCCAAAGTGGACGCCGACATTGACGAGCTGAAAGACGGAGAGATTGTGCTGCTCGAGAACGTGCGTTTCTACAAGCAGGAGACCAAGAACGACCCTGAATTCGCCAAGCAATTGGCTCACGGTGCTGACATTTACGTTAACGACGCCTTTGGCACGGCCCACCGCGCTCACGCCTCCACGGAGGGTGTAACCAACTACATCAAGACCAACGTGGCTGGTTTCCTCATTGAGAAGGAACTTAAGTACCTTTCTGGTGCTGTGGATGCCCCTGTGCGCCCTCTCGGTGCTATCATTGGCGGTGCTAAGGTGTCCACCAAGATCCCCGTGCTCAAGTCTCTGCTGCAGAAGTGCGACAAGATCATGATCGGCGGTGGTATGATTTTCACCTTCTACAAGGCCCAGGGCCTGAACGTGGGCAAATCTATCATCGAGGAGGACAAGGTCGAGCTCGCCAAGGAAATCCTGGAGGAGGCCAAGCAGCGTGGTGTACAGATTGTCCTTCCCACCGACGTTGTGATCGCCGATAAGTTCGAGGCCGACGCCCAGTCGAAGGTTGTTCCTGCTAACGCCATTCCCGCTGACTGGTTGGGCCTGGACATTGGCCCGGACTCGCAAGCCGCCTTCGCCAACGAGCTTAAGGAGTGTAAGACGGTCGTGTGGAACGGACCCATGGGAGTGTTCGAGTTCCCTGAGTTCGCCAAGGGCACGTTCGGAGTGGCAAAGGCTCTTGCAGAGAGCACGGAGACTGGTGTCACTACTATTGTGGGTGGCGGTGACTCTGTGGCCGCTGTCGAGCAGGCCGGTCTTGGTTCCAAGATGAGCCACATCTCTACGGGCGGAGGTGCCAGCCTGGAGCTGCTGGAGGGCAAGGTGCTCCCCGGTGTCGCCGCTCTGAACGACGCTTAAGTTATTCATGAGTACCTCGTTTCTCGGTGCAATTGCTACGGATTCGTATAAACTTTTTTTGCGTCAAGTTTGAGCAATCAAGTGGTAATGCTCGATAGATGCTAGCGGTATACGGCAATCGGCAAGAGCGAATGGTAATGTTGTTCAGCACGATCTTGTTGAAAACCAATGTGAATGTTGCTTACCGTTTTATTCAATTGTTAGATGGTGTTTCGGCCGCAGTACACAATACAGTTTGAAAGTCAGGAATGCCTATGCCGTGCATTCGTGTTACGATTCCGAGATGCAAGGCGTTGGTGAGCGTTGCACAAGTACACAAGAGGGCTTTGGCAAAGCCATTTTGACACGCTCGGCTTCTGCTTCGGCATTGGAAGTCTCTCACTGACGATCGAACGGAAGATCGCATCGTTAGGTAAAATCGCTCATCCCAACTGCAAAAGGTGTTTGCTCGATGGTTATCCAAGGTGTGTTAGTGGCTGAATTTGATTTTTAAGTGCTGGGCACTCAAACGCGATTAAGCTACATGTATTGCACGTGCATTTAAGTGGTGCGTCGAAGTACTCGGTAAGTTAAACTGTAATCTTGTGCACTTCAACTGCGATCGTCAAAATCTTTTTGACAAAAGATCGTATGTCGGGAAAAGTGAGCACCTGTTGTGTCACGTCTGCATTGCGTTATCATACGTGAGATACGTTTCGCTTAAAAACGGTTTCACCGCGGAGAGCATATATAATACACGCTATCGGTTACCGTACTGTAAAACTTTCCAACCCGACAGCAGGTTCGTGCTGCAGTACATGTAACGGCATGGCCAGTTTGAAGCGCACAGGCTTCAAACTTGTATTTCGCGTTGGTTGTCCTGCCATTGCATTACTCACGTGACCACTTGCCTTCGACTGGGTTCGTGCCGTTCGTGCTGGCCAAGCTCTCGCTGTGGCGTCTGGATACGGGCAACAGGTGTTGCAGCTATCGACGTTAGTAATTGAGCCCTGGGTCACTTTGAATGAGTAAGTGAGTCACAGACTCCGGCAGTAATGTTCAATCGGGAAAGCACCGAGAGCGGCCAAGGACAAGCTAGCGAAGATCGATTATTCTAGAATCACGGCTGGACAATCAACGCGGTGACAGCATCGCCAGCACCAGAGAACTGGCGTGCAGGTCGAGCTCCAGGATTGCTTCGTTGGGTTGCGCCTTACGCGCGACTTGCGTGCGTGAGAGCGAACACGCAAGTCTGTAGGTCGAGCCCACACGCCAAAGTTTGACTCAAACGGAGTCGCCGTGGCCCGATGAGTACAGTACCGGCTATTAGTCGATGAGCCTTTCCCCATCTTGGTGCCGGGGATGGCTGATCGAGCAGATTGTGGCGCGGTTACTTGAGCTCCAGGCGAGGCGACGAAAGCGCAGCCTTCATGGACGTGGTCGCTCGAGCTGGGCAAACGAGTGGGTGAGCAGCAGACGCGTTGCTTTCCGCAGCTTTACCCTGTCCAGCAAAAGAGCCACTGAATAAGAAGTCTGTCAGTGGAACGATGTGCTGCCTCCTCTGCGGCCGCGCAGCGATCATAAAGACGAGCAGCTTGACGCATTACTACGTCCATGTGTTGGCGCCGAGTTCTCCTCCAAAGCGGTCTGCTGCAGCACCTCCCGTTCCAAAGTTTTATCACGGTGTGAATGTCCACTACGCAAGAAATTTATCACGGGCCGGAAGTCGCCATTGAGACTGTTACTGATACCACGAAAGCCGCAAGAGCTCATCGTCCTTCAGACGAAGCAAAGGTCGGACCTTAGACTTCAACAAGTTGTAAACTGGGATTGTGTGCGAGATTGGGCGACTGCTCTCTGCGGCATGGCAGCGCTGATTTGCGTCGCTGTGCCGCTGGAGCACGGCACAGCACGCTGGGCACGCCGTGTACTGTACTGTACAGTATCAGCGGCACCGGGGCCGCCCGCGACGCTGCGAATCGTGCTCGGGGCGCTGACAGAAAGCCAGTGGTGGCGGCAGCCAGGCATGAGTCCACGAATCGGACAGAACCGCGGGGGGCGGAAGATGAAATGCTACAACGACAGTCACGGCAACAAGCAGCTTGTGGCTCAACGCGGGCGCCGGCGGACACGCACAGGCCGGCGGAACGTCACGAAGCTCAGCAATCCTCCTGTGTCAACAGTTAGGTACCGTACATGTGTGTGTACACTGCAGGGTGCAAGGTGCACAGCTCGAGGTCAGCTCTCGCCAGTTGTGCCTGCCATGGAGCCTCGATCGCATTCGCGACCGGCCTGTCCTGCGTGCGTTAATACCTTCGCGGTGGCTGAGCCTTCGAATGAAGTCGGCAGCCGCCACACCTCTCTGATCTGTACGTCCAACGTTTGTCGTCCAGCTTCCGTTCGAATGCACGCGGAATGGGAAGGCCCAGACTGCCAGACAAACGCAGCAGTCGATCGGTCGCTACGTCAAGTCGTGCGCAGGATCCAGCGACTGGCGTTCCTCGGAGCGTCCTGCATTCTTTGGTCGCGTTGAGTGCTGTAGCTGGCTCGCTCTCTTCCCCGGAACAGCCGCGCTCGACTTGGAGGTGGATCTGCCGCGGAGTTTCGAGTGAGTGGCAAAGTTTGCCAAACGGCAACAACTTGTTGCAAGTGCCAGCCGAAGCAACAGAACTCCGGCAAAAAGGGCAGCCGCCGTCTCTTTCCTTGCACCGGTGCACAAAACGCGGCGCCGGTCCAGTGCAGATGGCCGGGGCGCCGCAAGGGGGGACCATCCGGAGTCATTCGAGATTTTCACTCTCCAACCCCATCTACTCGTGCCGCGTAACACCGGAGCGAGAGATACAAACCCCCGCTCCAGTAGCTCTTCCCTCATCGGAATCCTACTACACCCCCGCTCCCCCACACGACTCAGCGTCGTACCAAGTCTCGCCTTAAAACAGCAGCTTCCCTCCCCCAACTCGTCGCTTGTCAATTGATGAACGCGAGTACTATCCCTTCATTTATTAGCGACCACCCCATCCACCCCAACCAGCACCTCGCTATCCCGGACTCGCCGTCCGCGACTCGCTACCCTGTGCTCCCTCATATCCAGCACCTGCACTCACCGCTGACCAAAACCCTGGCTCGCCCAGGCGGGGAGCCCGCCAAGCTGCAAATGGCGCACGCTATGGCGGGCGGCCGCTTCGACTCTGGCACCTCGAGCGAAGACGATGAGAACGTGGACCGCAGCAACAGCTTCGCGCGTAGCAGCGGCCCCGCGGCCTCACCGCTCCGAAGCTCGGAAGATGGAGACGGCGAAGCGGTCAGCGGCATCGCAGCCATGAGCCTCAGCTTCATCATCAACGGAGAGATAAAGCAGGACCAGCAGGTGGACGACGACGACAGCAGCAGCAGCACCGGCGGCAGCTCGCGCGGCGGCTTCGACCTCTCGTCCATGCTCAACACGGTGTGCGCCAAACCCGACTGCTACCGCACCATTCGCGGCCCGAACGGCACGTTCTGCAAGTACCACAAGCAGAGCCGCTTCTGTCGCGCCGAGGGCTGCTCCAAGAGCGCCAAGACCGGCGGATTCTGCATCTCGCACGGCGGCGGCAAGCGTTGCGCACACCCGGACTGCAACAAGAGTGCAAAGCAAGGCGGTCTTTGCATCTCGCACGGGGGAGGCAAGCGATGCAGTGAGGCCGGTTGCACCAAGTCGGCGCTCGTAGGCGGCTTCTGCTCGGCCCACGGCGGTGGCCGCAAGTGCAAGATGCCCGAGTGCACCAAGACCGCGCTGCTGGGAGGACTGTGTATTGCACACGGCGGAGGCAAGCGTTGCCAGGTCGAAGGTTGCTCCAAGAGTGCGGTCGGTGGCACGTTGTGTGTATCCCACGGAGGCGGCAAGCGCTGTCAAGCCGAGGGCTGCAACAAGGGAGCCGTACGCAACGGCGTGTGCATTCGCCACGGTGCAAAGCGTGCGGTGTCGCCCTAAATAACCAAAAGGCTCCCGTGAGCCTAGAGGCTGAGCCTCTATAGAGGATGACGGAATTGGAAACGGTTGCCATCGGAAGTGGCCGCAATACATTTTGTTCACTCCCCCCCAAATGCATATAGACTGCTTTGTGGTAGGGAAAAGTGTTGGATCCGTCACGTTTCAAGCGATACGAAGCTGAAACGAGAGACCGATCGAACTCGACACTTTTCCAATGCAACAAACACTTAGAATCCTTTGAAAATAAATCAACAACGAAACGAGGAGCACAAGATTGCTGCTCTCGGCTGGATGCCCACTTCGATCTACAACTTTACTCTACTCGTGGATGGTTATTTTTTTTTGTTTTCGTCCCGCACCAACTCCTTAGCACTTCAGCCAAACATTTTGATGCGCATTTGAATCTGTTGGCGACACACGGGGCATTGCGACAGGATCTCTCCGCACTTTTGGCACGTCTGATGGCCGCATTGAAACACCATGTCCTTGTTCCTCTCCTCGCAAATGGAACACATTAACGAGTCTTGAAGCTTTGCGAGATCATCTTCCGCTTTCGACGAGCGATGTTGCAGCGTCGGACGTGCCGATCCGTCGGCAGAACTGAAGAGAGGCGCCGATGGTGATGTCGCTTGGCCGTACTGCATCGTACTTGAAGTAGCTTCGCTTCGCGCCTGTGCCTGCGGCTGATAAACACCATAGTTCTGGTGGACGTTCTCAATAGGTTGTGGCGCTGGGAAAACATCGACACGCGGAACATCGTTTCGTACTCTGTACGGCCCGCGATCCAAGTAGTTCATCGCCTTGATCGTCCGATATTGATCAGGTATTTCCATCAACGCCTGGAGTGCAAACTGCGCCTCCTTCATCTCCGGATCGCTGAATTGCGACGTGATCTTGTGGTACTCTACGAACTGGAAGTTGTCGAACTTCCTGTGCACGAGATAATTGTCGAAGTAGATCATGGACTCCCACGGGCCATCGCCCACACCTACCATAATAATACTCAAAGGGAAGTTGCTGGCGTACGTGATGGCGTCGATCGTTTCCTTCTCGTTCTTGCTCACAGCATGGGGAGGAATATCCACCGAACGTGTGACCTGTCCGTCTGCAATAATGACGAGGATATGATAATCTCCCGTGCGATTGACAATGTTCACCGCCTCGTTGATAATAGGCGCGAAAGACGTGGGACCCGCCATCACCACGTTCCTCACGACATCTCTATAGCGGGAACGGATGCCTTCCAGCGGAAATCCAGGCTTACTCTCGTGTTCGGCAAAAGTAAACACGGCGCGATCACACGTCAACTCGTCTCCAAAGCCGTACACCGGGATGACGTTGTCCTCGTCTGCACAATCACAAACAGCGTTAGATCGAGCTTATCCCGTCCACAAGCTCCGCCGTTTGACGCACCAAAGTCCCGCAATGTCCGTCCGATCGTCTCGATTACGTCTTCGTACGGGTTACGTGAGCTCGGGTCGTCGATCTCGTGCAGACTGCGACCCCCGAACGTTCGTTTACCGCTCCATTCATTGGACTTGGTGCCTGCCGCCGCAACGGTAAGTAAAATATAAAAATTAAAATAAATTACACTATTTTGCACGCACAGTCGATGCCAATAATGAGGTTGCAGCTCTCGAGGCCGCTGCGTCTCAGCGCCTGCGTCACTTGGGACCGAGACGTGAACTGGTCCGGGATCATCTCTGTGAGGGCGTCGGTTCGACCGGCGATGGGGCGCGGGCCGGTCTGCGTCTCGAAGCGCGGCTGTGACTGCCGGCGGTGCTTGCTGGGGTCGTTGCCCATTTTGCCGTTGCTGTTGGGTGAAGGGAATTTTGTAGAATGAAGTGGGGAAAATAGTTGGAGAAATGGAGCCAAGAAAAGTAAAGTGGATTTTCCTCTTGGTTTCAGTATGGTCGGAAAACGTTCTCTTTTCTGATAACCACAAAGATTGTGGGTACATTAGAATTCTCGGTAGTCGACCCCACAACATTTACTTTTGTGTTGAACAAAATCTGAACTGGCAATGGTATTATAGTACGCACTGCTACATGTACTGTATAGCACGATGCAGCGAAGACTGTCATGGAAACCGCCGGCATTGAGACCAGAGGAGTTCGTTAGTGAGGCTGTTGAACCAGCTACAATCTGCACGCGTGGAGGAATAGCCTGTTGTTATAGCTGCCGAAGGAATCTCACATGAAATTGCATAACGTAAGCCATATTTCTGTTAAGGACACTTTGAGTGCAAATGCAATTCCCAGTTCAAGGGGCTTACTAGCTTTCTTTTTCACTACAGGTAGATTCAAGGTCTTCCTTCTCGTTGACATATTCAATTCGAATAGAATATCGAATCTATCAGCAGGACCCGAATATTGAGGTCAGGGATGCTACGAAATACTTTACCAAGCGGGAAATGCCAACCCAGTCAAATGCTTACTTCAAAGCCAAGACATCTATTCACATGTTCCAGTCTAACTTCTTACACCTCCGTGGTACCTCACCACTCTTGGCGATTTCCCTAAATATGTGCAAATGCAATAGTACCCCACTCATGAGATTCAACTTCAAGAGCTCACTGCATTTACAGCACGTTCGCGGGATCCCTAGCGTGAGCCAATTGCTGTTGCGCTGCTGCATCGGACTTGTGTTCATGTTGTCGATACACCTGCTCTTCAGCGGCCTGCTGCTCCCGCAGCAGCTTCTTCTTCCGGTGTCGCTCCTTGCGCTCTTTCCGCTCGTCGAACACTTCAATGCCCACAAGTCCCAGTTCGCAGAGGCCGATAACGATGGCGCTACGCAGCTTCGGACCCGAATAGAGCGTCATCTTCAGCACTGATTTCAGCAAGACACCGTAGAAGATGGCGACGACCAGCGAGGCCAGCATGAGATTGTACTTGTAGTTGCGTGCCTTGCGGAGGCGTTTGATCTTCCAGCAGAAAAGAAACTTGGCAAAGTAGACCAATAACCAGGCGAAGGCGAACGGCGTGGGGTAGAAGACGTAGATCCACTGCAGCAGCCGCTCGTTCTCGTCCAGCTCTCCCTGCGTGTATTTACTGGCCACGAAGCTGGCGGCGAACGAAGTGCCAGCTCCCACGTCGAAGAAGGCCACGACCACGGCGAAAATGGCGAAGAACGTCAGCGACGCGTAGAGCCACCGGTAGAAGCGCTTCTGGTGCACGAAACCCCAGTAGCCGTCCGACACCGTCAGCATATTCCGGATCGCGCGTCGCTTCCCCATGGTGTCAGCGATCGAGTGTGTTGTTTTGGGCCAATGTAGTCAGCGTCCGTACCTAATTTATTTAACAGGTTAATAAGTACGTGTATAAATTTATACAAGCACTTAAGTACACTATGTGACGTCACACAAGGATACATCATCCGCATCATCTCGCCTGAACCCATTCGTGTGGCCCTCATTCTTCGTCCGGTGATCCCCATCAACATGGCTGACCGCGTGCTCGAACTGTTGGCGCCCGTGCAGGCTGCGCTGGAAGCGTCCCCTCTGGCTGTGAAGATCTCTGCAGCCGTAGGCTGCCTGGTGCTGTCTCGCCTGGCGCTGCAGCTGCTGGGCTCGTTGTACGCGTTCTTCCTGCGTCCGGCCAAGAGCCTCAAGAGCTTCGGACAGTGGGGAGTCGTCACTGGCGCCACGGATGGCATCGGCAAGGCGCTCGCTATGGAGCTGGCGCGCAAGGGCATGAACGTGGTGCTGCTTAGCCGCACGCAGAGCCGTCTCGAGGCCGCGCGTGACGAGATCCTGGCCAAGTACCCTAAGGTGCAGGTCGAGATCCTGGCTGTGGACTTTAACCGCGTGGACGAACCCAGCGTGCGTGAGGCTCTGCAGAAGAAGATGGACCAGGTCAAGGATGTCGGTGTGCTTTTCAACAACGTAGGCGTGTCGTACGACTTCCCCGAGTTCTTCGACCAGCTCGACGAGGACCGCGTGGACAGCCTTATCAAGCTCAATGTGGCTTCCACCACGATCATGACCAAAATTGTGCTCCCCGGCATGGCGCAGCGCAAGCGCGGTGTGATCGTCAACCTGAGCTCGGGCTCTGGCCGCATGGTCGTTCCGCTGCTCAGCGAGTACAGCGCCACCAAGAAGTACGTGGAGCAGCTGACCTTGTGTCTGGCTGCTGAGTACGCCGCCAAGAACGTGCACGTTCAATGCCACGTGCCCATGTTCGTGTCTACCAAGCTGGCCAAGATCCGCCACTCGAGCTTCATGGTGCCGTCGCCCGCCACGTACGCGCGCGCGTCGGTGGCTCACCTCGGCTACGACACGCTCATCTCGCCCTACTGGCCGCATGCGCTGCAGATTTGGCTGTATGAGAGCGCTCCCACGTGGCTCCTGGCCAAGGTATGTTACCGCAATTGCAGCAGTTGTTGCTTCTCTCTCTTTTCTGACGAACTATACGTTTGTGCCATATTGTGCTGTACAGGCCGCCATGATGACCCACATGTCGCTCCGCAAGCGCGCGCTTAAGAAGCTCGAGGCCAAGAAGAACCAGTAGACAGGCTTAGCTGCGAACTAGCGAGCGAGCGGCTCGTCATTCTACACGGTCTTCGATCTTGTAGGTCTGTACACGTAGCAGCATATTTCCACCGCCGCGGAAAACCGCCGTCCCGACAATCAAATGCTATGTGGCCCGCCCGCTGGAAACGCTTGTTTGAGCTTTACAAACGCCGGCACCGCTCTCTTCAAAGCGCTCGGTGTTCCCTTGGTCACCAACGTATGCGTCTTGTTAGAGAAAGATACAGGCTTTGTTAGACCACTCTGGTGCGATGAGCAGCGAGGGAGGTGGCACTGATGGCCGCTGTAATTTCATCGTCCCCGGGAGTCATTCCGGCGGCAGCAGAGCCACGTGCACAAATCGCCAAGTTCTTCAGTCATGTGCATATGTAGTGCCAGCATTGGCGCGTCGACCAAGGCACGTTCGCCAGCGCTGCAGTAGACTTTACTCGACATTATTGGGTAAAGCGTGCCGGTCACGGCGAAATGGGTGGTGGCGGCGCCACTGGAGCCTCCAGTGGAGGTGCGGAACTTCCGCCGGAAGAGGTCACGTATTTGGATGGTGATGCTGCCGCCAGTCGGGCTGGCAGTCCAGCCTTGAAGCGATCTTCAGTCGTCACGATCATTCGAAAGTTTCGAAACGTTCGGCCCATCGCCCCGGCAAACCTTGAGCACCGCAATGTTGTTGTTTAGGCTAAACTTTAGCGTCTTGGTGGTGTTAAATTGTAGCTCGCCACGAACTGCTGCAGTTAGGTACACTCTATCTCGACATTCGGAGCAGCGGCGATTCCTGGCGACGATCTCGCCACGACGGTCTCTGCAACACCAGCAAGCGTGCGCCCCAGAAGAGCCAGCGAGCAGCTCAACTGCCGACCAAGAGAACTCGGCGGCGCCTCATTTGTGCGCCAATTTTCCAGTGCGTTTGAGCCGGCTCACTAAAAACGATGGCACAATTGCCAGGAAAACAATTTTTCTTATCGAGCTTTCGTTCTTCTTATCTGCGAAGGACATGCGAGAATCCTGTAGAGAAAAAAACAAAAAAGATCTTGGCCGCTGCGACGGCACCGGCCGGCAGCCCGGATAGGAACCCAGCTCTCTGCGGGTCGCAGTCACTGCGGCAGTGCGAGTGCATGGCACACACGTTGGTAGTGGCAGCCGTCAGCTGACCTGGCACTTGGGGTCTGGTGGATACGAGTTCCATTGGCACATTACATTCTGTTGGCAATGATTGCCGGCCAGCTGCAGCGAGATCAACCTGAACGTCGGACAGTACTTCAGCTGAAGCTATCTGGCCCAACAGACTTACAGCAGTATGGCCGCAGAGCTGGTTGCCATAGCGTGCAGCCCTAGACAGCACGGAGCAGCAGGCGGCGGCATTCAGGGCAAAGTTCCATGGCGCGGCTGCGGCTTGCTATTCCGACCTAAGCACGCGATTTCAAATCGCCAAACCTTTCTTCTTTTTATTTTAGGTACGATCCAAGACTGCGTTCCGCTGGATTGCTCTGTGGAGACTTGGTCTTAGTATGCACCTGTTATCATAAATACCTGCATGCACTGCACAACCTGTAGGAACCGATTCGTAGGACATATGCGGTACCGCTGCTGCCCACCACGCACTCACACACCTAAGCACGTGCGAGAGGTGGCTTTTCTGCCTCGAAGCTCAACGTTGCCACCTCTCGCCCATAGTTGCTTTCACTCAATCGTGCGCAAGTTGTCCGGATTTAGCCCGCTCAGGTCTTATTACCTTTCCGTGCCACTTAAAACACAGAACAAAATGGCTCTGGAGGATCTCAGCGTATCACCGGCGAACCCGGCGGCCGAGCGCGTCGTGGACGCCAAGGCCGTCGCGCCCGCCCTGGCGCCTCTCGAGTCGGAGGAGGCAGCTCTGCGTCGTCGCACATCCATCCCCAGTACGTTCTCCTTCGGCGGCGTGGACCACGCCATCCCGGCGGCCGACGCGGGTCCACGTCGCTGGCGCAGCTTCGACGCCGCCGTGTCGTCGGACGCGTCCTCGGCGCTCGAAAAGCTCACGCTCCGCATCCAGCAGGAGTCGCAGCACGTGCTCAAGCGCAAGGCGCGTCTATCCAAGCGCCGCGAGCTCCTGCGCAGCGTCAAGTGTTGGCTCAGTTCAAGCCGTCGCGACCAGGTCGCGCTCCTGCAGATGCAGCTCGTGGCTGAAGTGGCCACCAGTAACCGCTCGCTGGCTGTGCTCAGCGACATGCGCACGCTGCTTGCGCTGGACGAGGCCGATGACCTCGCCAACGGATCGCAGCGCCGTGGAAGCTTCGCCGCCAGCCAGACGCTTCTGGACGGCATCGAGCAGTCGGACCGTGCGCTGGCGGAGGACTGGATGCGACGTGTGCTCCAGCTCCAGGCCAACTACCTCGGCAAGCTCATGAAGCTTCATGGCCAGAAGAATTTGGTACCGAACGGTCTGACGCTGGAACAGGTGCTGGCTCAAGTGAACGAGGTCACTTCCGCCAAGGATGAACCCTCGGCCGCTCTTGTGCGCTTCGAGAAGCTTCTGAGCCGTCAGAAGCTACTTAAACCTGAGCTCAAGAAGGCCCTGGACACGCTCTGCCTTGACACCATGCGCTCCTTCACGCGCGCCAGCAGCCAACCCGGCCCCAAGACGGTTTTCGATGACAGAGAGCCGCGTGACATCATGCAGTCACTGGTCCAGGAGATCGTGAACGCAGTGTCCACCGAGGCTAAGCTGGAGAAGAACCAGCTACCTGCTCTCCGTGTGTTCGTGGAGAACATGGTCTTCAGTCGCCTTGCCTGCGCCTGCTACCGTGGAACTGCAGCTGATCTGGACGAGTTAAATGCCTCGTGGCGCGAACAGGCAGCCAAGATGCGTGAGATGAGCCTCGAGGAGGTTGGCGTGCCTGTCGATATCCCGGAAGAGGCCAAGCAGCAGGATATCTTCGCCGATTCCATCGCTGCGTTCAACGAGATCCCGAACCTCGTGCCTTCCAGCGTGCTCTCGGGCTTCATGCGTGCCGTGTGCATGCTGTACCGTGAGGCCAAGGACGGACTTGGCCTGGACAGCAATTGCATTTCAGCTGATGTGTTGCTTCCGCTTCTGGTGTACGTGCTGAGCCGCTGCGAGCTGCCGCACTTGCACTCGCAGGTGTATCTGATGGAGCAGTACGCCATCGATGAGTCCCAGGATGGATCGGAGGCCGCCTACTACCTGGCATGCCTCCAAGCTGCCATGAGTTACATCATGGGTAGCTTTTCGGCCGATGACGCCGAATCCCAGTGAGAGTGTGTCGTGAAAGAACCCGTTTGTGGTGATTCATGCTAGTGACGGAGTTTCTCCGTCGAGAAGATATTATTTAAGCTATTACCGTATGTAAAATATATCGAATTTATCGACAACGCGGGCTTGCTGTGATTTGGATCGATTCATGTGCCGCACATTGTGCAAGAAACGCACAAGCCGTCAGAACACAACACAAATGGCGAATGAACCAGAGAATACGACGAACCGATGGAGTTTCCAAGCTCAGAAGCGATACCGAAGTCCGAGAGTTTGACTTGCCCTTGGCTGTTGAGCAGAATGTTCGGCGGTTTAATGTCGCGGTGGACGCGCTTGTTCGTCTTGAGATACGACAGTGCGTGGAGAATCTGGAAAGCCACATTGGCCAAAACGTGCTCCGGAATGGTTCCAAGCTGATGAATGACGTTCTCTAATGATCCACCGTCCATGTATTCAAGCGCGAGCACCACTGCTCCATCACGCAGAAAAGCGCCGAAGAACGTCACGAGACACGGGCATTTGGCGTCGAAGAGCGCGTTGATCTCCCGGATAGTCTGTTCGCGTACATATTGCTCAGGATTCCTGGGTGGCAACGAGGGGTTTAGATACTGTACTACAGTCTGTAGGTCGGTAACATCAATTTCGGCGTTAGCCAGCTTTCAATGGACGTACTGACCTTACGTCACCACCCAGAAGATCCAGGCACTGAAAGCCAGGACGAGTTAAGAACGCCACAACAATCGGCCGATGCGTGGGGAGATACAATCGAGAAAGCGAGGTGATTACGAATTGAACCTGCCGCAATTTTCGCGTAGAGCGCTGATAATGAAGGGAGTTAACACGCCTGTCATGATGAAGAAAGAAATGTTTTTTTTTGAGAATAAAATGAGACCTATGATAAGAGTTGAAGGTTCTTGATGGTTCATGCCTCGGTATCGTTGCCCAAGCTTCCTTGATTTACCGTAGCCACCCCAATACAATCATTGTGGAGCACGACACCGTCGTCTCAATAAATCTTTCCCTGCAACTTCAAAAGTTGCCGTATGGTAAATGCTGAGATGGTAATGGTCTGGTAGAGAACGCAAACCTTGAAGAAAGAAGATGTGGATTTATTGTGCGATCGCTGGCGTGGTGCGTAGCGCATTTGGGGTGGTAATCGACACGTCGACGACGGTAGCGATGTTGAAAGACGCGATCAAGACCGAGAATAGAGACCTCGCATGCCCTGAAGAAGATATGCAGCTTTTCCTGGCGCGGAAGGACGGCACAGCTTGGTTGAAGGAGAAGGATCTGATAAAAATGCGGAAGGGAGAGATCTCTACTGAAGTTATGAGCTGTTATATGATGGAGGAGTTGGAAGCTGTGACTGGAAAGCTCTACAAGAAGTTCCCAAACACAATCCCCGATGGAAGTGTTCACGTGTTGGTGGCGATTTCAACCCAAGAAGACTCACCCAAAGAGGAGATACCCGTAAAGGGGTTATCCGAAGAGAATTTATCCTCTATATACGCGTTTGCTACGTCCAGGTTGTTGGAGTTCACGTTCTTGAACGTTTCCAGTACAACACCTTCGCGGGCCCAAACTATGAAGAGGAAATTGGTGAAGGCTTACAAATGTGATTGCGAAGAAGACAATGTGAACGGCGAATCCATGTTGCTCTGTATGATGATGGATATTCCTCTACCGAGCTCTGTTGTGATTGCATCGCACATTTTCCGCCGAGGGTGTGCTTCTCTCAAGCACTGGATTGTGGGGGCCAACAATATTGACTTTGCGAGGAACGGATTGCTGTTGTTCAAACCGATCAAAAGCGCCATGGATAACCTCGACATCGCGTTTCTTGACAACAAGCACGGTCAGTTCACATTGAAACTTTTTATCGATAAATTCGATATATTTTACATACGGAAATTGCTGAACACCTTCGACTTTAACTGCCGTAATTTACGATATCCAAAAATTGTTATGTCGTAAATGACGACATTGAGAAAATAACATTAGGAAATGGCTCAGAACTGATTTTTCAATACTTTAACCCTTTAGTGAACAGACTTATTGTCTTTTTTGTATGGTATACTTAGCCACATATAGCACACTAACTGTTCGGTCAGAATTAGCTTTTTTGGCCGACATTTTCCGAATGAAATGGTCAACATATTTTTTATGGTCAGTGCACATTTACATTTCGGAAGTGTTTCACCTGTTTGGGTAAACCATTTCAATGGGTTGCAGTTCTGGGTGGTAGGGAGGCGTGAAAAATACAAGATGCTTGTGCATGATGGCGATGGCTGTCACCATATAGAACACGGGAGGTTTGTTAGCACGCACCAAGTCTAAAAGCTGAGGTTTAAAGAGGCTTTCGTCATGCTGGACGCCTGAAAAAAACATGTTAGATAAATAAATATGAAGATTGTAAACACTCGTACCGTTATTCCTCAGCCACAACAGTATTTCCGCACATTTAGAGCGCGTTGTTAGAGCAGGCAAAATGTTGCGTTTGGGATATGCAGCCCCATCCAGGTAAATGTTACATGGGCCATGTTCAATAAGAAGTTTCTGGCAAAGATCTGTAAACCAGTACTCAAACTGCGTTGCGTTAAAATTGCCATGGTAGTCTCCTTCACTCCCTTTCCGACTTGCCACCCAATTTTGAAACGATTCTTCTACGAAATGCCCACGCAGCGCATTTCCTTGGCGATACAAAACGCCAGCAGCTACAATACAAATACTGAAAGAAGCATGTCAGAAAAATTTAAGAAAAATAATATAAAACTAGTACCGTACCGAGAGCCTTTACCACTGGACGCCTACCATAAGTAACATAACGGAGCGGCATAGTTGCAGCGCATATGACCGTCATAGAAAAGATATATGTATGGCATAAAGCAAGTACGCTT
>LGSM01000096.1:0-76799 GCA_001314345.1 Phytophthora multivora | reverse complement strand
CACCCCCCCTCCAGCAGTGTCAGTTGCGCATACGAGCTCCCGACTGAGGGCAAGGAAGGAGGCATCATCGGTTGAACAGCAAAGCTAGACTGAGCTAGTTTCAAGCAAATTTTGAGATGGACAGGTTTTGATGTTCCGGCAAAGGCAGATTGCCGCCCATGTCCGCGTAGCCTCGAGCGTACACTTCGATCTGAGTGTCCGAGACCGGACGCATAATGTAGCAAATGGACAAGTTCAGACGGACAACGTTGTAGCGGTCCGGGTGCACCGGACAGTCGTCGAGCTCTACGGAGTGCTCGTGCGTAGTACACGCGTTCGCCGTCCTAGTCGACCGCGATACCCGATGAACGCTACGGCGAGGCACAAACGCCGCGAAGTCGCGCGTTGCCCATTTGATGCTGACGAACCGCAACGGGTCCTCTTTGAACGACACCAGCAATTTAGGACCACCGAAGCTGTCGTTCTTGACGTACGTGTTGCGCCTGAACCACGCGGCGTCAGTGTGTGCGAACACGCCGAGCGCCACGTCTTCCACGGAGCCGTCGATGATTTTGATCGCGGCGACCAACGGGACCTTCGCCTGCTTGGCCTTCTCCAGGACGCTCTCCTCCGGGAATACAAAGAACGACCCGCAGTCACTCGACGAGCGGTGCGTGTGCTGCGACTGGGAATTCGTGAGGCTACTGGCGGATTTCTCGATTTTGTTTTCGGGTTCATCGTCCTCCTCGTCTGGCATGAAGCCGTGCGGACGTCCCGCAACCTTTGCGCCGCGTTTCTGCTGTTCGATCGGGTTGTTAGAAAGCAATCGAGGTCGATTCGACTCCTTCTCGCCCGCGCACTGTAGGTGCTTGGAACCGGACCGACGAGTGCGACACACGTGGGCCTTTTCACGGGACTTGGCGTGCTTTCAGATGCGAGAGCCCACTTGGCGGTTGTTGGCGATAAAGCGTTCGTACGCACGTAGCGTCTCGGCACGACGTGATCGGCCGTGTCAGTCGGAGCTTTCTGGCGTTCCTTGTTGAGGTTCACCTGCTTCGGAGAGCGGTACAGACTGTACCTACAGTGTCATCTCGCAGAGGAGGCGAGGAACGAACTGCCATTAAAGAGATGGACGACCACAATGTACACTCGTTCATCAGTATGGCGGGCGATGGCAACGACAACTTCTTCGGTGCTCAGGCCTCGGATTCCATGCAGCTTCAGGTTTTGCTGCAGGCTCTGGGTCCGTACGCCATCGACAAGGCTGACTTCGACTTCACCAAGTATGAGGGTGACTCGGCCTCGTGGAAGGGCAAGTTCCAACGCGACCTGATTGAAATTGTGACCACCAACGAGGATCTGCAGGGCAAGAGCTCCATCACCAACATTGTCACGCCTCCGCTTGAGAAGGCGGCGTCGGCGAACTGGATGAGCATCATCCCGTTCCTCCCCAAGGTTAGCAACCAGGATGACTGCGGAACGGATGCGATCTGTGCCGACAATTAGAAACACCGCACGACCAACTTTGTGAAGCTGAAAGCTGCGCATTCCCTCGCCTCACCTCAGGGTGACGTCCAAGCATCGTCGCAGAGCTGCCTGCTGGGCCTATACACCACGCTTGCAACCTCGATTAGGTGGAGACCAACTTTGCGGACTTTACTGCTGTTAGCATGAAGGACACGGACGATCTGTACGACCTGAAGACCTTCGACACTGCTGGCGGACTCCACATCCACGAGGTTGCTGATGCCCGCACAACTGCTGGCTGTTCGACTACACTTCCCTTGCTACGGACATCGCGTGTAAGCATGCTCCTGTGTACACCGATCCACCCTGCAAGTGAGCGAGGGAGTGGTAGCCGTTCGCGTAGGCTGCGATGTCCTTAGCGATCACTTCGTTGATGTGCTTGATGGCCATCTCTGCACCTGCTGGAAGAGAGCAATACGGACTGAGCACGCGTTCGAGCAGAAGTCGAGGGCAGTGTACACGACCTTCAGCAGTCAAGTTTTTCTCGATCACAGCGCCGTTGGTTGTGTTGCCCCTGGCACCTTGGAAGAAGAAGACCGGCAGCTTAGCAGCTTCTGCAGCCTCTTTGGCAGAAGCAGATCCAACAAACGCCACAGTGGCGGCAATGAAGAGGGCGCGGACCGAGAACATGGCGTCAGATGCGTTGAGATTGGATACAGCACTGTGCTGTACACCAGGCAAACATAGTGGTCTCCAACCAAATCTTGACCAGGGAGCAGCACAGCACTGCTCTGCAACTTCCAGGTTGCAGACGCTGGCCTAAAATTTCCTCCTGTAGACGTCACCACTGGAGCGGGCTGTCGGCAGTGCTGCCGCATTTTCAGTTCCTGCCCTCACCACTTCCGCCATTATCATGCGCGCATCCACCGAATCATGCGGAGTCTCATGCACTGCATGAAGGCCTTTTGCTCTGCTCGAAGCCGCCGTACCTCGAATTTAGCGTGGGTCTGAAGCTGCGTCCTGATCAGAATCCGACGGGCGCGCTGATACTCCACGGACAGCCTTCGTCCACGAGCGACGCGCTGCAACTTGGTCGCTGCGTGCACCTGGAAGTTGTATCGCAATTGGTTTACTTGAGTGTTGAATGAACAATTCACTTACTTGATTTTTGTATTCACGGGTTAACGAGGTTAGGAAGGCGAGATTAGTCTGGCCTTAACCCGTGGGAGGCTGAAGGTTAGTAAGGCGAGGTTGACAGGTCTACGTACAAGTAGTACAGCAACCGGCGCGAATCGCCGCGCGATCCATCCGTCGGCCAAAGAGGAACAATCGAGGCGCTATTGGTGGGTACAGTCAGCTGAAGAAGCACATGAGTCGAAGAATAACGGACCTGAGCTCAATGTGGAGGTCCCTGGAACGAAGTTGAAGCCAGTCAGTTCAGGGGCGAGCTCAGGCCCAGCTTAAGTTAAGCGCTCAGTTGCAGATTCAACAGCTGGAGCACAAGCGCGAGCCCAGACTGCCGAATTTCGAGCGATCCAGCTTCTTGAGCGCGAAGCGAGCGTACAGAGCGAGAAGGCGGAGGTCGACGGAGTGGGCGGAGACCAGGAGCCTAAGGAAGAACCGGCGGTGATCGAGAAGTCGGAGTAGCCGATCTGCTATCAAAAACGAGGAGTGGAGGGAATTGGGAGTCGAGGAGACGAGTACAACGAGTTGGAGTTGGGCGTCTTTGCGTAGGCACAGATTGGGTTTGATAATAAATAGAGCGCAAGTCCGGCTGCTGAGCAGTGGCCTACAGTGATTTTCTCTTACGTGAACGAGCGGCGACCTACGGACAAAAGCAGCACAGCACCATAGCTATTCGACTCGCCGTCAAGCAGGCGTAACGCGACTTGTTACAGTGTGTTTTCTACTGGGTCCTGCGTAATGGGCCTACTGCGGGCGCTGACGGACAATGAGCGAGCACAGAAACAGCTAATTTTGCGCCACAACCGTGCTGAGATCCGAAGAATGCAGGAGAGTAAGTTGGGGTCTGTGGGTCAGTGCAGCCCCAAAATAGTAGTGTGGTAGTACAGTACTACTAGTACTATATGCCGATTTAGTACTAACATATTTTATGCATATATCTGTCATAAACTATTACGAGAAAGATTGTTTAGTACTAATCTCCAGAAGGCCCACTACTACCAAACCCTGTTTTTAATCAAAAATGCTTACGATCAGAGATTATATGGGACTTAGGGATATATTGTCCCATTTGTAAAGTACCTCGGAGCTTTGTGGGCACTAGGCACCGGCCTGAAACATGTATTAATACAAGCTTTTATCGTAGATACCGTCGTACGCATCATTCGTGACCATGTATCCATGCAGGTAGTCCGTTGCAATTGTCGTATTGAACGCAGGCATCTTCTTCACGCATGATTTATCCATCTTTTCCAGGTTCCCGTTGTTTTTGATGTACGAAACGAGCAATTCCATCCCGCAAATGGGACTTTCGGGATCACTGGGAATCAATGGCGTCGACAGAATCATGCCGTGGGTAGCGTGCTCGAATGTGATGAGCTCCTTGTTGTCGCCTTTCAGAGCATCCAGCAGAAACTCAGCGTACTTGTGCGTCGTCTGTACGTCCAGCTTGCTACTGAGTAACAGCACACTGGCTTGAGTCGGAATCACAGCGCTTTTGTTCCAGTATTCGTCTCGGTCGTAGGTGATGGCATTGGCATCGTATTTTCCAGTTTGAAACTGGCTGCAGGTCATGGATTCCTCCTTAGAGAAGGCGCAGTAAAACTCCGTTGAGCTGTACATGCCTGTGTCGGACAGCAAGACGTCCGTAAATTGCTTTTTCAGCGAATCCACTGACGGTGACGGCATTTGCCACATCTCGGAGAACATGATGACGTTGTAGAGCAACAGGGACTGGTAGGTTTCGTCCTCAACTTTAGCGGTGAGGGAATATTGTAAAACCCGAATGATGCGCTTCAAAATGTCCAGGTCTTTGTCCGCACAGCGATTCAAGCGATACACAACCGGTGGGATGAGATTCCGCATCTCGGAGTCTGATAACATCATTCCCAATACCCGCCGCAGAGCGAACGACGCTGATTCAGCTTCCATTTTGTTACTGGTACCGGTATCCGTAGTGTTGTACAACGTATTGGTGATCGCCGCACATGGTGACTCCGGGTCTTTGTCGAATTGTGCGATCAGGTGCTTGATCGTCCCTGCCAATCCTTTCGTCTTGAACCGAGTGGCGATCTCCTTGTCTTCCTGGCACATGACCAAAAATCTGTCGGCGACTTCACCAAAGTCCGCGTCCCAGTTGGTATAGTACGGGATCTCAGTCGCCCCCGCCCCCGACGACGCGGCAATGCCGTCCAAAACGTAACCAGTGACCTCAGGCGGGTTCAAATGGATCAAGCGCTCTCCCAACATGGTACCGTAGCTCCAGCCGAAAACGATAGTATCTTCTCCATTGGTGTGTTCACCCATGAAAGCAGCGACATCCTTGGCAGCGCTTGTGGTTGAAAACGATGTCATGTTTCCATACTTGGCTGTCACCTCTTGAGCGCATTTACCAACGTTTACTGCCTCGACATCGCTGATCGAAATAGAAGAATTGAGTTGTCTTGCTGCTGAACAGGAGAGTCTCGTACTGCGTCCAGTGCCGCGGTGATCCATGAGGTACATGTTCACAGATCCTCCCAACTTCGTCTGAAGATCAACCGCGGTCGGCTCCATTGGGACAGTGGAAATTCCCGGGCCTCCTTCAAGAAGCCAGACATTTCGCGCAGCCTTTGGATCGCCAACAGTTGCAGGGAAGCGTTTTACGAAGACTTCAATGGTGGAGTCCACGCCTTCGGGGGTCTCACAAAGTCCAGGGTAGCACAGTGGAGCATTGTAGATGGCACACTCCGCATCTTCACTTGAGCTTCCGCTGCCACTACCGGCAGGGGTTTCAGACGTGACCGTGAGTTGGGGACAGGATTTCCATTGGATGGGTATCTTGCTTGACTTGGCGGTGATTGGTGATGTGGCTATGGCCGCCAGGAGAATGGTATGGTAGAATCGCATCCCGCAGAAGCTTCTGTAGTGATGTTGCTTGTACTGTAGCAGGTGAATCCGGGAATGTGAATTGAGTTTGCCGAGCGGTTGTCCGTCAGCCATTCCATTACCTGTACAAGTTGCGTTTGCACTCAGTAGCTCCGTATGATGATGAGTCGTCATTGACGACATGAAACATTCGCCAACCTACCTCGGCTCAGCAGTTTTGTACAGTTTATCCCAACCACATCATGGAAGAGAACACTGCCGTCGCACCATCATGTATGTCGCGGCTGAATACATGGTACTGTAGTAACGGTATTGGTACCATTGGTACTGTCATCGTGAAGTTTACGGCGTCCACTGCTTTAGTTGATACACAAGCTGCTCGACTCGGTGAAGTTAACTTCGAATCGGAGGGCAGTCTCTAAAAGAAGCGGGTAAATTGTTCAATTTTCTAATTGACTTTCGTTTTTAAGACGTACTTCGAAGAACAGTTAACGGTAAATAGCACAACTTACTAATATTTAATACAGTTTCCCCCTTGTATGTTCTATCAAACAAGAACAACCACAGCAAGAACAACAGCAGCAAGCAGCCACAAGAACACCATCTCATTTTACATTCTGATCTAGCATGCACAAGAAAGTCTCTCGTGTTTAGAAATGTTTCTATAGGAAAAGAATACTTAAAAAAAGAAAATCTTCTTCGGGCACTTTGTAAAATTTGCCCAGCTTTGTATTAAAATCACTTAAAATCTGATCCCAGGATAATTTGCATCTGATTCTATCAAACACAAGTCGTCGGCATAATTGAAACCATGCCAAGCAGCGATTCTTTTCTCAACCCTCCCTCACCTCCAGCTCATACCCCAAGCACCTGCACTGACGAAGATGCCACCGCTGATTCCGACCGGTTCCTGGACGTCGTGGTTACCAGCGTCGACGCGGCGTCTCCCAACGTCACCCAAAGCATCGCATCCTCGCTCTCATCCTCCGGTCTACTGGCCTATTCCGTCGAGTTCGTAGTGACCAAAGGCGCCACCTCTTACTGCATCGAGCGGCCTCTAAACACTCTGTTTGACGTGTTGAATGCCATCCAAACGGCGGCTCCGACCCGCCAATGCACCAGTGATACCGCCGACAAACTCCCCATTCTTCCCGAATTTCCTCCAAGAGGCAGTCGCAATGACTCGGTAATCGCCCAATGGTGCGCGCAGATGACGGAATTCCTGGCCGCCCATCGTTGCGGGATGTTGGAGCTGCATCCGGATTGGCTAAGCTTTGTGGCCGAACGTGACGAGGACAAAGGTGCTCGGATGCACATGACAGCGGTTGATTTTATTTTGCAACCTTTTCCACTGGAGAAGTTTTACGTAGCCAGAGGCTCTCTACACGAGGTTGTCGTGCAAGTGAAAGGACCGAAGGATGGTACTCCACAATTTATTGTGTGGAAATTTGACTTGGAGGATTTCGATGTGGACTTTAGTGTGTCGTTTGCTCCTGAACCGTACGAGCAGCCGGTTGAAATTGTTCATGCACGTACGAGATATGTGTCAACGACCACAGGCCGCGCGGTTGAAGGGTTGTACAGGTGTCTACGACCAGGGAAGGCGACATTGGTCTGGGATAATTCGTATTCGAGACTTCGCGGGTAAAGATGATATCGAGATGCAAGAGTAGGAAAGATATACGACATTCTAACGTATATTGCTGTTGTCTTGTGTGCAGGAAGAACGTGTTGTACCAGGTGCAGGTTGTGAGCAGCAGCATTATGGAATCAGCGACTGCAGCAGCCGATGCGCTTGACGAAGCTGTTCAGGCGGAGAAAGCACGCGATCAAGAGCGGGATGCAGCTCTGTCCACGGCGCTCATTGTAAGCCCCGGACCCCCACCTGATGCAAACCAGCAATCGGGATACTCTGCGTACATTCCGGAGGCAATCGCCCAGCAAAGTTGGCTGCTGAGCGCTCCAATCAACGTGGCAGGACACTTGGCATCGAGACTTTTTGGCTCTCAAGAAGAAACTGCAGTAGTCCCATCTTCGAGACGCGAACGCAACGGGAGTTCAGACAGTGAGGCTCGCAGTTTACTGGAGGAGCTCAATGGCCTGAACATGCAGCTGATGGAGCGGATGGTACGCAAAACTAGTACTTAGGAAGAAACTGGCAAGAAAGTACTCATCGTGGGTTTTCGCCAATACAGGAAAGCTTGGAGGATAACGTTGCGAAGCTGACCGCAGAGCGTGACCAAGAGCGATCGAAGACCCACATGGCTATCGTGGAGAAAGAGAATTTTGGAAATGAGGTGAAAGCAAAGGAGCAAGAGTTATCCTCGATCGCTGGCGAGCTTCAGCGGATACAAAGGGAGCGTGAAGCGTGGCGGGAAATCCAAGCGGAACGAGACGCATTACTGGAGGAAAAGCATCGTTGGGCGATGGTGTGCAAAACCAATTGGCAAAAGTTAATACCTGACCTTTCTAACTTATTTGTATGACTTAGACGGATGACTTTGATGGTGGCGATGAAGAAGCTTCGAGCGTGGCAAGCGAAATGGACTCGGCGATGCGAAATCGGCTTGAGCAGGAACTTGGTCAGGCCGAAGCCGCAGTGCTGCGATGCCGTGCGGAGTTGGGATACCCTTTGAACAACCACTTAACGGGCACCTCGACGCGTTTGGAGAAAGTCGCAAGGGAAATGGCAGCAACGAAGCAGCAGTACGAGGAGCAAATGCAGACCTGGGAGCAGGAGCGGCTGCAGCTGACTCAACAATTGGTGAAAGCCCGTGGGCAGAGGCGGGTGCTCGTTACTGAGATTCGCAACATGCGCACTCAGACCGAGGGTCAGATTGCTGTAGCTATGGCTGAAGCAAGCGAAGCGCGAATGGTGAACAAACGGTTGAAAAAGCAGAATGAGCTACTACTAACGCAGATTCGAACGCTTATTAACGAAGCTGAAGAAAACGAGACGAAGCTGCAAGATGCCAAGGAACAATTGCAGCAGCAGAAGGCGCAACACTCGGAACCCGTCGAAGCTCCATCAACTGAGGATACAAGCAACGGAAGAGAAGATGGTGTTAGGATGCTGGATCTTTCCGTTGGGAAGGAGCTACCGCCACTGGAAGCTCAATCGTCGAGTCATGACAGTCATCTCAACGATGCCAGTGCGAGTGAAGCAAGTCGAGATGAAACGACGGAAGAGGAAGAAGACTCGCCAGTCCCGTACACTCTGAGCGAGGACGACATTGCCCTGTTAAACGGCCGTGCGCCTCCTTCTTCGACGCGCCCCGCGTTTGCTTCTTCTCCTGAGCGGCATGGAATTGCTCAAACTCTGTCGTTCTCCTCGTCGGCACCTTCAAGAGGTGGCCGTGAAAGCCCATACCGCTCACGCTTAGTGGCTTTCTTTGAAGAACGCGATCCTGAAAAGATCCCGGAAGTGGACGACATGCTCGCAAGCTACAAGGGCGTGGAAGAATCTCTCTTCGAGAGCTTGGAGCTCAAATACAGCTTTATGGAGCTCAACCAACGCATTGCCCAGGCAATGTAAAAGGACACAAGTTGGCAAGTTAGGTCCCCGTTTCAACCATGTAAAAACACACATGAATTGTCAACTACAGTAGTAGCAAATGCACAGTCCCAACTGTCAAAGTTACTCCTTCTTCGACTTCGGAGCCTTGTTTCCGCGACTCGTGCAGCAGCCGCACATGCAGCCAAGCAGCAGGCCGAGCAGCAGACCACCGGAGAAAGTAACGAGCAGCACGTTCTTCTTCGTGGCCAACAGCGTGACGAAGTCCCTCTTGATGTCCTGTGCGTGCTGCGTCGCAGCATCCAGGAAGCTCGGAGCGCCGCTCACCGTCTCACCGTCCACGTTCTTAAATCCCCCACGTGCAAACGCCGACAGACCCTCGAGCGTGCGCTGACCCGCGAACTTGTACGACTTGCCGTGGCTGAAGTGCAGCACAGTGGGGAAGCCACGGATGCCGAAGCGCTTGCCCAGCTCAGCGTTGGCCGTCACGTCCACCTTGGCCACGTTCACCTCGCCCTTGAGGTCGTCCGCCACCTTCTCGTAGATGGGCGCGAGTTTCTTGCAGTGGCCGCACCAGGGGGCGTAGAACTCCACCAGCCAATCTCCAGTGGTGGCGCCCGAGCCCGCCTGCGTCTTGTGCTCGAAGTCGGCGTTCGTCAGTACGATGACGTTGGAGTCGTCGGCAGCGGCCAGTTGCAGCGAGCCGAGGAAGGCGAACAGCGCCACACACAGGAAGCGCCAGCTAGCCATGACAATTGATACTTCTTCTGTCAAAAGAGAAAAATCGGTTCTGACTATGGCTGATGGATCTTTACTTCGACTTGGACACGTGGCTGGATCTGTCGTTACGTTGAAATTAGCAACCTAAGAAAGAGCATATTGTGTGTTCTTATGATGAACAAGAGGTGCAATTACATGTACCAAAGAATTCACATGATGTAGTGCAGCTTCTTCGGGTGGCGCCGTAGCTTTCCGCTCTTGATCAGACGCACAACGACACTATTGCTCACATCCAGCGCTGTCGATAACCCTCTCCCTGTCATCCGACGCTCGGCTGGAATCGCCGCGATGCGAACCTTGAGCTCTTCGTCCGGCACCTTGGGCTTCCGTCCCGAATGGCCCTTGATACGACTGGCGACGTTGCCAGCAAGGCCGTCCGTTGTGCTGGATGCAGTGTGTAATTTCCACAGACGACGGATCGTGGCACGGTGCACGCCAAAGTGCGTAGCTGCAGCCTTCATGTCCCCGTGTTTGAGGCGTCCTCCAGCACTGTTCGCCAGTAGATAATGGACAATCGCCACTCTCTGCTGGTCCGTAAGGTTCTTCCGCTTCTCTTTGGGCGGTTTATCCGCTGTAGTATCCACCCCCGCCAACGGTTGAGCCATGGGCTCCATTGGGATCTCCATTGCCGCTTCTGGAAGCTTTGGTGGGGCTTCCAGCGAGATTTCCGTCAGTTGAGACGGTACTTCCTGGGGCATCTCAGGCAGCTTCACGGGCATCATAACGGGCATCTCCGGCATGGGGAGAGCGGCCAGCGTCATCTCTGTGGCCTGCATGGGGGTCGGCACGCTGGGGGGCTCCATCCGCGGACTGGTCGACTATGTTTGCCGCCTTTCGTTCTTTGCCGTCCAGTTTTATACTGTGTTTCATCCAATCAAACAGCTACATATCATATTTATAGCCAATACAAATTAGCGTGGAGCAATCATAGTGGGCGCAAATGGTACAATCAAATTCACTGGCTCGAGAAATGGCGGAGGCGTATGCGGCGTACGCGGAGCAGGTTTCGGACGCGCTGCGGGCGCTTTTGGCCTCTACGCGAGTGGAACTGGAGCCTGCAGTGGAGTTCGTGTCTTGTGGGGTCGCGTTGAACGAGCATTTCGTGCCGAAAGCTTCGTTGGAGAAGCATTTGGTGCGAATCAACGAATAAATATTAAGATATTATTGTAAACTTTTAGCTTAACGTTCTCTTCTATTGCGTTTGTGTGTTGTCCTGGTGATAGAAGAAAAGCCATGGAGAACGAAGACCTCGACCCATTAACAATGCTGCTGTGAGGAATAGTATTGTGCATGTTGAAGCAAAAGTATCCAGACTGATCATGTCCGAAAAGTTTTACTATGGCAGACACAATGGAACTCAAGGCGAAGAGAATGATAAAGATGCAGAAATGGAGGTTGAAGATGTCCAAGGTGGGCTACAAAGTTTGGTGGAGGCCAAAGCAGGCGGACAAGAAGCTGCTGTCGAAGGAGTGATTGAAGCGATCCGAAAGACCGCAAACACTGCAGGAGCGTTCTACGACCAAGTGCGAAGGTGGAAGCGAATCCCGCGTACATTTGCTTCAATGAAAGACAACGAGCGAGAGCTGGTGACGTCAGCATCGTTGAGTCGGTGGTTGAATTCGGAGCTGAGTCGCCCTGGGGTACTTCCGAGTGATGAGCCCTTGGACGAAGAGTTGGTGGGGTATGTGGTGGGGCTTTTGGAGCACCCTGACTTCTGCCAGCCTGATCTGTTGGTCTTGGAACTCCACGAGTTTCTGGGCGCTAGTGTTACGGTGAGTTGTGTGCATCGTGGTTAGTTCTTGGCAGCTTCTATCGCTGACTATGGAGTGTTTTTGTTTGCCAGAAAATTGTGTTCGCGCTTTGGAAGTTTATGATTGTCGAGATCGGTCTGCATAGTGTATTTGTACGTCGTCACTGCTTGCTTGTGCTATATCATTTGGTATCAGTTAACCTGATGTCTCTCACCAAACCAGAAAGCAGAGAAGAGTGAGGCGAGTAACCAAATTCAAGTGAACTCCAGTGTTAAAAGCCGTGGTCCTGTATCCTCGGCAACGGATTCTCAATCGCAGCCTAGTGATGCAACAACTGGGCGAGATTTCAAGCGCCGACGTGCTTCATATCGAGGAAAAGTAGGAACAAAGACTGGCCCCGCCGCATTTCGTGAAATGATTCAGAAACACATGATCGGCCTCAGTATCGAAATGGACCGCGAGTTGGTGCTAGGTGGTGGGTTTCAAGATGACGTTGCTGGTGACAAGGATCCGAGCAAAGCTCATGCAAAACGCCATACACGTGTGATTTGGCGTGACTTCACTGATGCCCTTGAGGTGCGAAATCGTAGTCGACCGAAATGCCAAGGAATCCGTTCAAGTAAAAACGGTCGATCTAAGTCCAGATCCAGATCAAGGGGGAGATCTACATGCAGTGCTTACTCAACTAGAAGGAGATCCACGGACAAGCACAGTAGAAGCCCAAGCTCAAGCAGAAGCTCTCGTCGTCGAGAACGTGATCGTCACCATGGAAATGAGAGGAAGCGAAGCACTTCACGCAATAGGGACAGCTATCATCGACATCGTCGTTCAGAATATCGTTAATTTTCACTTATCAACCTGAATTAGTTGGAGAAAGTTAAAACAAACAAAATGAACTTGTATGGCAAAGGTATAAATACTAGGGCGATGGAGCTCCTTTAAATAGGTTCTATTGGCGTGGTTTCCAGTAGGCTATTCACAGTTCTTAAGTAACCCGACGCAGGAGAAGCTCTTCAAGAACCGCAATGTCGAGACAGAGCAAACCACCAGGAGGTGGCTCGACTATGGGCTCGCTGATCTTCGGTGGAGGGGACAACCAATGCTCCTACCTCGACGAACGGAAATCACGTCGATCCAAACCGCACCAAGCCGAAGGACCTGAACATGGCAACAACAACATTAAGCACGAGCCAGGAGCTGCTGAAGTGTCGTACTACGCCAAGCCAAATGCAGCACAGGAGCTGCGCGATCGTCTAACAGTCGCGCCTGGCGCAGTTCCTCGAGAGACGCTGCAGCAGACGACGGCGTTGGCCATAGTTCGCCGTGGTAACCATTCAGGCACAAGCTCCGACTACTTTGCGGGTGGCATGGGCAGTGAGAATGGCGAAAATAACCAGATTCGACGTACTCGCCGGATGTTTGGAGGTTCGGGAGGAGCTTCTCCGTTCCAGTTAGGCTAGAGTGTTGCCACCCTGCTGCTACGGTGATCGAACATTCATAAAATCTCCTTCAATTTACTGCTTTGAAGTATAAGAGACGCAATACTGTCCTGCTCTTTTGCTGCAGGTCTCGCTTCCCTATCAATAGTTGCTTGTTTGCTGCAAATAGGAATTTCATGCATTAAGCGTTTCATATTCGGCGTGAACTTTCAAAACCTCTAAATGCAATAGACTGGCAAAGTTGGTCTTCAATAACGAGAGATGGGTGGCCTGTTATCAAGGAACTCGGTGGTTCCGCAGCAGCCGCTCTCGGTTGTAGCAGCCAGTGCCGTCTCTCAAACTGGGAAAGTCAAGAAGAACAAGCATCACAAGTTCAACACATTGGTGCCTGATCCGTCTCAACCTTCGGAAACTCCTCCAAGTACTGCTACATCCAAGACTCTAGTTACTTGTAATGAACCGCTGAGTCGTGCCGATCTCCGCGTTCAGTTTCTCAAAGCTGTAAAGCGTGGAGACGTCCAGGAAATGGCAGATGTGTTGCAGCGATATCAACAGCCCAGGCCCGAGTCTCGCGAAGATGAAAACGAAGAAATCGTCAACGAAGAGCTGGTCAATATCCGAGGAATGTGGGAGAGCACCCCGTTGATCTCCGCTGCACAATATGCGCACTCGGAAGCTGCTCTGTGGTTACTAAGCCAGGGTGCCAATCCCCACGCCAGCAATGAGAAATCTGTGACGGCTTTATTGTTGGCTAGTCTCGAGGGACTAACATCTGTCGTCGTACAACTTCTAGAGGCTGTCAAAGTTGATACCTCGGCCATTGACAAACAAGTTGGCGTTGTCTACAATTCCGCCGCAGACGTTAATGTACGATTGAGTCCACTGTTAGCAGCCGGCATGAATGGCCACGTTGACATTGTTCGTCTCCTGCTGGACTATGGAGCTCACGTGAACCAGCAAGTGAAGACTGTAGTTGGCTCGGAAGCGTTGACTACATTAGAGGGCGGTTCTACTGCATTGCTCCTAGGTTCACGATATGGGCATACTGCAGTTGTGGACTTGCTGTTGAAGAGGGAAGCAGACTTTACTTTGGTAGATGGAATAACAGACACTTCCGCGCTGTTGTTCGCCTGTGAGAACGGCCATGAGGAATGTGCTCTATTACTATTAGATTCCATGACTTCAGGAAGTCAAGCAAGACCTTCCAGTGACACGGAGACTGAGAAGTGGCAAGCTGCCAATCGCCAGGGGTTTACGCCTTTGCATTTTGCAGCAGCGAATGGATTGTTGCGCGTGTGTAAGGCTTTGCTATCTGCTCTAAAGGCACAGCAACACAATCTCGAAGACGAAGTGATGGCAACAGCTTTCGTAAATACTCGTGCTGGAGCTCGACGGGAGAGTGCTCTTCTACTGGCAGTTCGGAAGCGACAGCATGAAGTTGCACGGCTGCTGTTGGAAGCGGGAGCTGATGCTGAGCTCGCAGATCGCGGTGGGAACACAGCGACGCAGGTACTTGTCCGTAATAAGCAGGACGCATTGTTGCAATTGTGTGAGGTTGCAAGTAAATCGCAGCGACAGCTTGTGATCGCCTCGCCTACTGTTGAAGATGTGCTAGTGTCGACGAATAGAAGATCAAACAAGGAAGAGGAAATTCGAGAAGCGGAAGCGCATGCAGACGAAGCGGATGCTGTAGCTACTGAAACGTTTGTCGATGTCGACGAACGGTGAGAAAGTGTTTTTCCACTTTGTTATAATACCATAAGATAATCTTTTTGTGTCTAAAATTTCACTTCAAGTTGCCTTTGTGTATCTAGACACCATATTTTGTCTGATCAACTTAAGTGAAACCATAGTAATTGCTAGTCAAGATGTCAATTTACTTGATTTCACTATTCCTCAATGCCAGTGTAAAAAAAAACTCTTTTCCAATCAATTTGCCATGGCCAAAAAGCGGCGTCCGAAACTCGCGCCGCGGTACACTCAACGCCAAGACGCAGACAAACTAACGGGAGACGAAGACGCACAAGCGGCAAATACACAGCAAGCGGAATTAGTGCGTGAAGTCTTCACCTCCGCCACGTGCCGCTGCTTCGTGCTGAAATGTTTCAGTGAGGCCAATTTCCACAAAAGCCTTAAATATGGCGTTTGGAGCACCACAACACTGCATAATGCGCTGCTGGACCAAGTATTCAAAAGTGAGCTGACAGCAGTGAGGCCAGTGCTATTTTTCTTCAGGTTTGTAGCGTTTTTCCCCCGAAATATTTAGATTCTGACCTCACAAAATGTTGTGGTTGATAGTGTGTGCGGCACCAAGCACTTTAATGGAGTGGCTCGAATGACTTCAGGAGTGCGCACTGGCGAGCAGTTTCTGCTGTGGGAGAAGCTCAAGTATGAAGGTTTCTTCCATCTCGAGTGGCTTCTGGTCAAAGACGTGCCCAACTACGTCTTCACCGGTGTTAAGATGAGCAACACGCCCACGAAGAAGTCCATCACGTCGTGTAGAGATTGTGAAGAAGTTTTGTTTGAAGAGGTGAGATAGTACTCTCTTTTTTTTCTTCTGAGAAGATTGTTTTTAGCAGAGCTGACAATTGATTTGTGGTTTTACCATCAGGCCAATGAGTTTCTGTCCATCTTCACGGAGTTTGATAGCCGCTCCAGTGCTTGGGACGATTTTGTACACTACGACCAGCATCAAGAGCTGATCGAACGCAAACGGGGCCTGAACTTGCCGGAGGACGCCGACAGAACAGCCTTAGAGACTTTTATCACTCCTCTGCAACAGGACGAACCACTGACAAGTGCATAAGGTGAAATGATCTTGGTTATTTGTGTGCCGGTCTTCATCAGGTTGTGTTTCTTGCGAAAATATCCGATAGGCTTCCGTTCGGCTCTTTCTTTTCGGAAACATCTGCGGTCGGCGTGCGAATCTTGTCCAAGTCTTTGGTCAGCTTCTTCACCTGAGTGACCAACAAATCCTGCCGACGCGTAGCTTCTTCCAACAGCGACGCCACTTCACTGATCATGATGGACATGCCTGGGCTAACTCCACTCACACCTACACCCCCAGAACTTCGCCGTACGTTACTACTGATGCGCATGGAGGTTGGTGTGCGGATATGTGCTGCGAATCGTTCCGATGGTCGATGTTCCAGTTGTATTCGTGTTGCAGATGAGTGGCGAGAGGGTGTAGAAGGTTGAACAGTAAATGCAGGAGCTGATGTCGCTGGAGCTGCGTTTCCATTAACAGCAGTAACGAGATGCGACTTCACGGAAAGCTCCGGCTTCACTGTTGGCGGTGACAACGAGAGCGCTGTAGCTGCTGCTGCGAAGCTGTTGCCTCCACTGAAGGGAGACGCCATTTGCTTCTGCTTTTCGCTGGCGGGATCAAAATCAATCGCAGCGGCTCGACCTTGTGCAATCTGCGCCATCTTCGACTGCATCCCTGGGAACAGAGCTAACGCCTCCAGAAATCGCGCTCTGGAGAGCATTCGAAGTTCACAAAAGCACAACGTTCGGACGGTAGCTGTACGTCGGTTGTCGGGGCTCAAGATGGCCATCTCGCCGAAGTATTGGTTCTCGCCAAGGATCCCGATACGTACATTCTTCTTGACAACTTCCACGGCTCCGCGAAAGATGAAGAACATTTCGTGTCCGATTTCCCCCTCGATAATGGCGTCTTCGAGCGGTGCGAAGTGAATCACGCGCATATTGAGCGCCAGTTCCATGAGAAAGTTGGGCTCGCTGCCTATGAAGAAGGGGAACTTGCGCAGGAATTGGTCGTTGATGCTCAACGCAATTTTCGACCGCAACTTGGACGACAGGTCGTTGAGAATCTGCTGCTCTAGATTGAGCTTACTTTCCCGCGATTGCCGTGTGTTGTGGTAGAACTCTCGAATTTCCATGCGAAGTTTCACTGGCAGCTCCCGTGCACTCATGTACTCGTTCACCTCGTCGAGTTTTTGCCGGAAAACCGTTTCCTGGATCGTCAAACTTGACACAAGTTCTACAATCTGGCAAAAGTATCAAGGTTACTGAAATCCCAACACGAAAACTACTCGGCTGGCGATACGTACGTTGGTAATTCCGTAGGCGAAGATTCCTCCACCGACAATCATTGCAAACACGCAAAACAATCGCTCGTTTGCACTTTGCGGGGCCACATCGCCGAATCCGATTGTAGATCTGCCAGGTACACGAGTAAATTAGCATCAAGAAACGACCTACCGAGAGAGAGACTTGGAAGCTTACAATGTCTGGACGGAGACGTAGAGTGCAGCGACGTAGCGATCCCATTTGTTCGCTGTTGGTTCTTCTAGTCTCTGAGTTCTGATCCAGCTGTGCTCGATATTTGAGGATCCAATCGCGTGAAACGTGCAGCTGAACCAGTGGTTGATAAAGATAACCATGAGGCAGTACTTCATGAGAGAGCTGAGGGTGGAGCGAATGAAAATGGCGTTCTGAATGCGGCGTAAAATTCGAGAAATACGCAGCAGCCGTAGTAATCGAACAAGACGTAGTAGTTTCACCGATTTGCGTAAAGTTGCGCTGTAATTGCCGCTGTCTGAGAAAATGTAGCCGTACGGAAGCGCTGCAACGAGATCAATGACAAACCACGTCTTGACGTACTTTTCAGCTACCAGGCGGCGATTGTACCGAATTGAACCTTCCTTCTCGACGGCCGTATTAAACGTTAAAGCCTACAAAAGAGATGGAAAGCAATGAGTAATCCTCGTACGGTTGACATTTTACCACGTATCCATTTTTCACGTACGATATCGATGAGAAAAAATACGTCTAGGAAAGTCTCAAACGGGTTGTCGACTGCATTCACGTCGAACGACGCCTTAAACTAAGCGTAAAACAGCAGCGTTAGAACGAGAAGAAGCAAGTATCACTCTCTTTTTGCGGTACTTACTGGTAAAACAATTGCGTTATAGAAAATGAAGCTGATACTCGTGAGATCCCAGAAAAGTCGAAAACGTCCGAGAGGGTCAATCATCCGAATTGTTGGACGTGATGGATTGTCTTTCCCACGTTCTGTATGGAGAGCAGCTACATGTTGTCGAGCAGGGGCACTTTTTATCGTAATTCCAGCAGCTTTTCGCAATTCTTCACGCTTTGATATGGCATCCACCGCTCTTTTTGCCTTTATCGCTCGCCCTAGATTGAGAGGCGTTACCTTATTGTCTGGAATTTGTTCTTCTTCTTCTTCATCCTCCTCTCCTTCTTCTTCTTCTTGATGCACATCATCTGTAGCATAGATACCATCGACCCCCATCATTGTAGCCTGCATTTTTTGATAGTTTTCATATTCTTCTCCGGGTGAAAGTGCCATGCCAATGCCACGTTTTTTACTCGGACTTGCTGCTTCCTGTGCGCCAGCAGCAGCGGCGTCTGCTGGGATCCCTGCAGCCATCAATGTGTTGCTGATCTGCTGTGAGAACTGAGTACGGCGGCGTAACCTCGAGTAGTAAAAGGTATCAAGGTCTAAATCCTGTACCACAAGCCGTAAAATACCAGCAGAAGATCCCACTCAAACAATATTCCACTTACCATTTCTGATGGGGAAGATTTCGCAGGATCCAGCATTTGCAGTACATGCGCCGATCCTTTACGTACTAGTTGCTGGTGGTAAATTATGACATCGGAACAGGTCATGGAAACAGATCGTTCTTCTTTTTTTTGAAAAATAAATCGTACCTTTGCTTGGTCGTACGATTTCCTTTTTTGGCCTTCTGAGTCGTTGCGTGGTATGGACTTTTCATCCTGGACGCTCTTGGCCTCCGCCATTCACACGATCTGTACTTTAGCAGGGCACTCGTAATGATGGCGACGTAGGGCGGCAGTCCAATTGCCCCACACTTGGCATCCGTCAGCGACTTCAATCCACGCACCAATTCAAAACGGCGCAAAGTTCAACCGCCTCGAAAATAAAGATAAAACCCCCCGGTAAGTTCTGCCAATTCAGAAAAGGAAAAACGACTTCTTTTAGGAAAAATAATTCTTGCGGACATTCTAACGGGTCCTAAGCCAATCAAACTACTACCGAAAATGCTATCCCAGATGAATTTCGTCTTGCGTACACTTAGTAGTCAACTCCGATGACCATGACGTTTGCCTTGCAGTCTTCAAATATTTGATCGGGATGACTCCGCGGATACTTGTCTGGATCAAAAAAAGACGATGCTTGATCTCTCCCAGCTGTGCTGTTCTACTTTACCCTCCACACGCACGCTCCACACCAGGCCATTATGGCTAAGCTCGGCAAAAAAAACAAGATGTCAAGGATAAACCCACCCATGGATGGATTGCGTTCGATATGGTGGAAACATGGCCTTAACGTGGCGAAAGAAATCGTCGTTCAGGACTGCCTTCTTGTAATCGTCAAAGCACCATGACGTCAGTTCAAATAGCACCTGTTCATGTACTACCTCCGGATTGTGTAATTCTTCGGCCAACATCTCCACATCCTCCATTTCAGAGTCCCTGGGCTCCAAATCCACGTTCGTCGGAATCGGAAATTATAGATCTGGACGATAGTATTTTCCGACTGTAACCATCGAGCAACACACACACCAGTCGATGCTTGATTTCGTCTTTTTGATGCTAACGAAGGCACTCGTGACGAGCTGCCTTTGCAGCTGCAGACAACTTGGCGTACCCATCCAGGAATACGATCGTTTTCTTTTGTCTGCGACGTCGTCTTCAAGATTGCTGCCAGACAGCGCTTGATGTTCTCCTTGTCCACAACACAAACCGCTTTCTGAGTACCCCGAAGCCAAACACAATTGAAGCGCTGATCATCCCACGAGTAATGAATCCAAATCACGTCCCAGTTCGATCGATCAAGTGGCTACACGTAAGCGAAGGCGAGCGCTGCGCATGACTTTCCCGTTCCAGGTGGGCCGACAACCCAAAGAAGCGCATACGTTTGGATTGAGCACCTGTTGATCTCATTCCATTGCTTCACCAGAGGTGGCCGACGATAGAGGGTCAACGCCTGATCAGGACGACCGATTCCGGTACCACTGACGTAAGATGCGGCAATTCAACGAGTTGATCTTCATCTTTAACGAAAGTTCGGATTCCGAACATTCCGAAACGTTGTGATGGGTTGGCAGATGATCGTAAAAAGCAGAGGAAGTCAGTGTAGTTTCTCCGAGAAAGTTTATGCTGACGCGAAATCACGCTGATCGGGTGTTTTGATGTTTGGACAGAAGATTTGTCAATTGCAAAGGTACAGTACTTTGATTTTAAAGCGAGAACCCACTTTTTCTAGGCGTAGTACTGCAGCGTCGCCTTCTTCTTCGCGGCGACAACAGAGATGCCCTCCATGAAGTCCTCGTGCTTGATCACGTTGCTCTCGCGACGCAGCGCCAACATACCAGCCTCGACGCAGACCTGCAATAATAAAGCAAAAAATTAGATTTTGGGTTGGCAACGACACCAAATGTGGAGACACACGTACCGCCTTGAGTTGGGCACCGTTGAAGTCGTCAGTGGATCTCGCAAGCTCGTCGAAGTTGGTGTCTAATCAAATATAAAGCCAATCAGTCACAACTAGGAGAAAATGAAGACACAAGGTCTCCTTCATTTACCTTCAGTGTCGACGTTCATTTTACGGGAGTGGATCTGTAGGATACGAGCGCGAGCCTCTTCCGTCGGGTGTGGCAGTTCAATCTGCAATACAAAAGCAGCATCGTCAGTATTCCGATCCTCCCACCGCAATCAAATGTTTAACCAACCTTTCGATCCAAACGTCCAGAACGAAGAAGAGCAGGGTCCAGCACATCAGGACGGTTTGTAGCTGCGATCACCTTGATCTTCGTGTTGTTCGTGAAACCATCGAGCTGATTCAGCAGCTCCAGCATCGTCCGCTGCACTTCACGGTCACCCGACTGTTCTCCACCGAAACGCTTCGTACCAATAGCATCCAACTATCAAAACACAAAGTACTCTGTCAGACCTCACTCTTTCTCCATCCTCCCTAAACCTTCTCCTCACCTCATCAATGAAGATAATAGCTCCACCACGTTCTTGGTCCTTGCACTTCTCCTTAGCCAGTTCAAAGGCATCTCTCACCAATTTGGCTCCGTCACCAATGAACATCTGCACGAGCTGCGGAGCTGCCAACTTCAAGAAGATGGCATCAGTCTGTTTCGCACAAGCACGAGCCAGCAGCGTCTTGCCCGTTCCAGGGGGTCCGTGCAGTAGCACGCCCTTAGGAGGAAGGATACCAATGGCTTCAAACCGCTCCTTGTGCGTCATAGGGAGGACCACAGCTTCCACCAGCTCTTGGATCTGCTTGTCCAGTCCTCCAATGTCACTGTACTCTTCCGTGGGCTTCTCATCCACCTCCATAGCTTTAACCCTCGAGTCATATTCACTCGGCAGCTTCTCCAGAATGAGGTAACTGTCCTTATTAACCCCCACCAGGTCATTGGGGATCAGCGTCGTGGAGTCCACAAGCCCAGGGATCGGCAGGAAGATCGTCTGACGCGTCGACGTCTTGATGACGGCGCTCTTGCCCTTACGCGCGGCGTCCACGTCCGTCGCAGCTCCGTCCTGCTCGTCCTCGTCGTCCTCGAGCTCCAGAACTTCCACCACATTGGCCACGAGGTACGGCAGCTGCTTGTTGAGCTTCACCTTCTCGTTGTTCTCCTTAATACGCTCCCGCTGCGAGTTGCTCTCGTGGTTAATGCGCTGGATGTCGCTGCGCATGATGCGGATGTCGTTGTCCAGCAGGCGGATGCGCTGCCTCAGCTCCTCATTGGACATTAAGAGGATCTCCGGGTCCAGGCCCTCATCGGCGCCCCAGATCTCGGAGGATTCCAGCCCGCTCATGCCTAATGTACTAATATTTCTTCGGCAAAATGGCATATCTTCCCCCTTTAGCGATAAGATACGGAATGCTTATTGGTTGAAACTAAATGTAAAAAGGGGATTGGTAGAAATACACTCTTACTCGAACCGACCCGACCACTTGGTGACGCAGCTGACGTCGACGAACTCGACGTTATCTTCTTCGTCTATAGGGCTGGTCTTAGAGAGGGTTTTCTTGCCATCTTCTTGTGCGCAGGATACAATCGAGATCTCCTTGCTGCTCGGGTCCTGCGATATCCGGATCTCGGCGTCTGGGTTGAATGGGCGCAAGTACCGGAGCAACTTCGACTTGAGCAGCTGGATCGGTCCTGTCTCCACGTCGCGAGCCCCGTACTTGGCGAACACCTTGCTGGACTTGACTTTGCCATTGACCACGGCCGAACGCACTTTATAGTGCACTGAATCCAGGCGAGACATGTAGTCCGCGATGCTGTCCTGCAAATTTGTGTGTAAAATACGCAGCGTAAGAGAACGAACGAGCCACAGAGAGCTTACAACGCACCTCGATCCACAGCCGGTGCCAGTACTTGCCGCGATAGTTTTCGTCCAACTGGTGCAGTTTTAACGCAATGATATCGACGATATGTTGGTGCTCGAAGGGCAGGAACGGGATGACCTGGAAGGTTAAAGCAGCAAAAGCAACGTCAGTTGAGCTTGTAAACCGCATTGCCCTTAAAACACACAACGTACCTGGTCAATCATCTTGCCAAAGTCAAGGCGCTTCCACTGGTCGTCGAGAGCTGCCTTGACTACCCTTTCAAGCTGCACGGTCGGTATCGCCTCCCGGGTGTCGTACTGAATCATGACTTGTTCCATTTCCCCAACACCAATGTCGGACACGAGCACGAAAATCACCTGCTTAGGTAAGTACGATAAGAATGCCATTAGCAAAGACAACTATTTCCTTGGCTAGGGGGCCGTACATTGGCAGTATCGATGTTCATGGTCACTCCGTGCTTGTAGTAGGAAAACAGCGAGCTCTCGCTCACAGCTTCCATTAGGACTACACAAAATCCACGAAACCTCCGTTAGTCATACCTCACTTTAAACACGCTTTAAAATAAAGGTCGTACCATCAAGAGTGTGCGGGATCACCTTCTGCACTTCGTCGATCACTACGACGGCTTTTCCTGAGCAGTGGTGTAAGTGCTCGGCTAGTCTGCAACAGTAAGCAACGGGTCAGCCAAGTGTGCAGGTTTTGCCATAATACGTAGCTCCTCTTTTCTTACCTTGTTTTGATCTGCGTGTGGTACTCCGTGATGGGATTCGTAAAGTTGTCACTAAAGTCTTCACCACTGAATTGAGCAGCAGCAATGGCAACAAGTGACATGGTTATTGTCTAAAATTCTCACCAATATACCCCTCAGTCAGAGATACTCACCGAAAGATCAGTAGCCCGGAGGGCACACGCTTCTCGCTGTTCGGCAGCTTCTTCTTGCGTTTAAACAGCGCTTCTGCGATCAAATTGGACATCTCCGTCTTGCCTGTGCCTGTTGGTCCCGTGATCGCCAGTACCAGCGGCGCACGGTCATTCGTAGAGCTCCGCCTAGGAATAAAACCAAGGGTTAAGACATTATATGACCACATGTGCATCCTTCCACACGACTTACGAGAACTCCCAGGCCTCAAAAGCGCCCACTACAGCCTCCACAGCTCGCTCCTGGCCCTTCAAGTTATCTTGCAGATGCTTGCGCACCGCCTGTGACGGTTTATCCACGAATGTGCATTGATCTGCTAGCGGATAGACACAGAAAAAAAAAATGAGTAGCTACTTTAAATTGTATGGATACATTCGACCGCTACGCACAGCCCAGGCCCGTGTGGTACATGGCCGCCTCCCAGTAGTCCTCCCATCGGAACTTGAGTGCGTAGGTACTCGGCAGCAAGCACGCAATAAGCAACAGCAGCACTCGAGTGCCAGGCATCTTCTTCGACTCAAAAGTTGCAATAAGAAAGTGACTTTTCTTCACAATTTGGGAATTATGTAACCGCTATTCACAATAATTGACAGGAAAACCATTATTGAAATTAAATACAAATAAAATAAATATATATTGTTTGTTGTTTCTTTACAATAATTGCAAATGGAAGTTGAAGCCAAAATGGCACCAACTGTCTTCCGCGTGCAGCTCGTAATGGAGGACGCTACAGGCAACAGGAAGAGGCTCAAACACTCTAAGAGACACGGGCAGTTGGTACTGGACGCCAGTGACCAGAGCGCGCAGCTCGTGTACCCGCGAGTCGGACAGCTCTTCAAGCGGAAGTTCGAGCAGCCGCGGAAGTGCGTCGTCGGCAGGAAATTATTGCGCGTGTACTCGAGCAAGGGGAAAAGGAGTTTCACGTGCGTGTAAAAGTTAAATAACCGATATGTAAAGAATTGATACAACGGTGTTGATGAAGGTGTCGACTGCTGTCGGAGGAAGACGCGGCTTCATGTTCTGAGACGTTCCGCAGCTTTGGAGGTGCAAGCGGAATTACACAGTTTTAATACGGTGAAGTTATATTGCTGAAGGTGTTAAATAATTGTCTTGTATGTAGTGGAGGTCATCGGTGTCGGAGAGTCGATGCTAGCGACAAATGAGCCGTCTAAATCGACACGCCAAGCTGCTGTGCTTGCTGGTACTGCTTCTCGCTGGCCTGTTCCTTGCTGTTTATCATGATAAGGATTCTGGAATTGTATACAGCAGGGGTAGCTGCACTGCAGGCAATCCGCGCGGCGTCTCCGAGATCGATGCGAGCGGAGATTCGAGAATACGAGGAATCGGCTCAGTTTCAAGACGACAAGGACGCTATTCTGCGCGCGATGTTTAACGTTGGGCCTTGAACTCCCGTGAAGCGTTCAGGTTTTAGCTGTTGGTGATAGGAAATCGCCTTTTACTCACAAGTTTTTCACGCCGAATTGAATGCAATCACGTGTATTGCCCGTGACGAACGGCACGTGCCTGCCATTGACGAACTAACTACATAGCAGACGTACAGCATTATCCGATGAGAGGGTCGCTGCCGTACGCTTCGTACATGCCAAGAATAAAAACACTTGCGAGCTGGGAGACGACTACACTGGCCAGACCGTAGCGGTAGGCCCAGTACAGGCGCTTTGAAGAGAGTCCATCCAACTCGTTTACCCAGGTGGAGACAGTGGAAAGGGAGCCCAGGAAGCCGACCATGGCTCCGCCTTGGCCCCACATGACGAAATGACGAGAAGCAGACGCACTATCGTGCGCCGCAACACTGCCGACGATCTCCATCGCACAACTCAAACATGACGCAGCTACGTTCGGCGCGAAGGTGAAGAACGGGAAGCGCTGGTACTTGGGTTTGCTGTTGGACAGGGACAAGTACCAGCGCAGCAGCGCTCCAAATGGACCGAAGCACAGTGCGAGCAGTCTGGAGCTCGGGTAGTTGTCGAAGCCGCAGAACGCCAGCACCCAGAAAAGCGCCGTCATAATGACCGTCGTCACGATCCAGACCACATTATGGTGGTGAACCGGGTGCTGCTCGTGCTCGACTTGTGCGATCTCCGCCATCAACTCGTTGCACGAATCCCTCGCCATCGCCAGTGATTCCTCCGTGGCACGTACTCGTCGAGCCACTAGCGGTCCGAAAGTGTGCATCTTGATCTCTCGGAAGTGGTTGATGCTCCTGTCCAGGTCCAGATTCAGCTGGGCGAGATGGACCGGCGGTTTGCGGAACGGATACTCCTGCAGCGTGAAGTAGTGCACGAGGCCCTCGGCGACGTGGAAGCCCATGCGGAGACTCACCATCGCGCTCGCCACTTGCACGCAGAGCATCAAGATGGCGTTGAGCCAGCGGCCGTGGACGAACATGAGTGCCGCGCCCAGGTCCCAGCTCGCAAAAGTAGTGCAACAGCCGCAGAAACCTGTTGTGACTCCTGTCAGCAGCACCTCGTACTGGCCGCGAAGCACCGGCTTCAGACGCGTGGCCAGTCCCATGACGAAGCAGCCCACGACGTTCGGCAGGAAGTAGCCGAAGCCCAACAGCTCCAGCAGCTCCGTCTGACTCTCGTACATGACGTTGGCGAATTCCGTTAGCAAAACGCGAATGCCCACGCCAAAATACGCGCCGATGACGACGCTCATTAGAATGGGGATGTATTTGTCCATCGTTTTCCTGCAGGAGACCTGTTCTGGGGCTGTTCCGGTCGTCCGGTCACTAGAAGCTTCGTCACTGAGTTGGATTTGGTCCACTGACACCGCAGCGACCCCTACTTCCTCTGTAGATGACGTGCTGCTGCTGAGCCTCGGGCCCTGCAGGGAGGACGACAGGGGCGTGTTCAGCGTCGCGTAGTCCTCGGAGATAGTGTGCATGGAGCCCACGCTGCGCATGGAGCCCACACTGCGGAGTGCCGCCATCGCTTCCGACCAGCGCAGCGGCCTTTAAACGCCAAATGGCCGAGGCAAAAACAACAATTCCCCCGTTCAAAGAGGGGCCCGGCCGGCCTATGGGAGCTCGCTAATCGTGCGCTCTCCAGCTTCGCGGGGCTTTCCCCGCATGAGACACGCACTGCCGAGCTTTACGAGACGCAGCGTGTGCCAAGTGCTCCTCCGGCGTCGTACATGTACGCAGCAGTGGGCTGTACTGTAGCTACAGTAGCTCCACTGGAGAGAGAACTGTATCCCGCACACAGAGGACCTCAATGAGGCGGGGCAGGCACTTCTTCGGTCCGCCCTGACTATCCGCTCCGGCTGGCACATCATATCTTCCGCCCTGGAAGAGCTACAGTATCAACTGAGTTCACAAGATCCAAAGAGCACAATGATGCTTATATTACGCATTTCCATTTTCAAATTCCCTACTTCGTCAGTACTCACTCTTTCTTTCCTGCTGCGTTTGGGTCTGCTCGGGGCTGGCGAATCTCGGGTGTCCGCGGGGTGTTCAGCACGTTAAAGGCACTTCGACGGGAGGTTGGAGACGACCCCATCCCTGGAGTCCGCGCGAATTGGCCGGCTGCCATCCTCGCGCCAAGCTCCGGGTCGTCCGGCATGACGAAGAAGTTGGAGCGGTTGCTTCTGTGGGTCGCAAACGGGTCGAACCCTGCGCCGGACGTTCCGAACATGGCTACACGAGATGGCGGGGGTGGCATGGGCAGGTTCTCCGCCGCGAACACCTCTGCAAGACGGTCGTAGTCAACGGAGTGATGGTTCACCACACTGCGGCCAAGTGCCAATGACCGACCGTCCAAGCACAACTCCGACAGCGAATCACGGTAGCCGCTGTTGGGCTGCAGGAAGTAGGAGGCCGTACTGAAGTCGCTCGTGGTGCTGAGCTCGTTGGACAAGGCCTCCGCCAGCTTCTGGTCCAGCAAAGCCATTCGGGTCACGATATTAGCCAGAGCGATGGACGGCTGGATCACTAACACGCCTTGCGCCTTCATCTCCTTGCTGAACTTGCAGTCCGGCACCAGAGCGATCATCCGTGGGTGAGTCTCCCCCAGTAGAGACTTAAGCAGGTGGATATTCTCGCGAGTACGGTTGGGGTCTCCCGTGAAGATCAGCACGTCTGCAGACGACATGGCCTTGGCGTTGTCCCGGTCCTTGAGCGTGTTCTTGTACGAGATGAGGTCTCCCTTGGCAGAGCGTTTGAGGATGGTTTCGTTCATCTTGTGCCACTTCTCAGCACGCTCTTCATCCAGTAGCGGCACGTTGACTTGTGCTCCGTAGAGCGAGAGATCGAGTGCCACCTCGAACGCCACTTCGTCGTCTCCGATGACGACAGCGTTTTGCACTTTGTAGAATGGCAACAGCGTTCGAGGGTCTTTGTTCCCGAGTGTCATAGCTGGACTTGACAGTCGTCGGGCATCGAACATGCTGACGCTACTGAAATTCCGGCCGTGGATACTGCTGAGGTTTCCGCCGTGAATACTGCTGAGTCTCCCACTGTGAACGCTCTTGGAGAAGTCTCCTTCGTTACTTCCTTCAACTGACCGGTCCTTCAAGGTCTCTCCTGCACGACTCAAGCCCATAGCACACAGTACCGGACCGATGATCTGGTTCACCACCACTGCAGCCACAATCGTCGCAGCGAACTCAGCAGCCCACGGTTCGTCACTCATAGCCTTCACTTCGTTGGCCAGACCCAGAGCCACACCAGCTTGAGGTGTCATCGTCAGCCACAGGTTGTTGTACTGCCTCGGAGGCAGCTTCAAAAGGAATCTTCCGCCGAAGTAGCAAGCGATGAAGATGGCCACATACCGAAGACCGACGTAGAGACTCATGAGTGGGATGGCGTTTACCACTTGATCCAGCTTCAGCGCCGCGCCGGTCATAACGAAGAACGGGAGGAACATGTACGGGGCGACGGTATCGAGAATCACGTGCATGTCGTGACGGATTGAAGTGTAGTGACCGGCGATACACGACGCGATCATGAGCACCAGCAACGGCTCGAGCTTGACTTCCCACGACAAACTGTAGGCTGCGGCGGTCGTTTCGGCCACGAGAGTAGTGGAGATGTAGAACATGTACCCCATGGAGAGCCAGATGAAGCCCTTGACCGACAGCGCCATGTTCGACGTCCAACATGAACGTTTCTTCGGCTCAAGTTCCTCGTTGTAGGCGTTGTGAGGGTGGGGGGCCATGTCCTGATCCACCGAAGCCATCTTCTGGTTGGTACGTTGACTGTAGTACGTTGATGCTCGATGTCCTGCAATTGCGTCGTGGTTCGAGTCTTCGTGTGGTTCCCCTCCCGGGATCTTGAAGATGAGGACCGTCACGCCGGCCAGGATCGCACCCACCAGCACGTTGGCCAGCACAATACTCATCGTGAAGGCCAGGTTCAGCACGGACACGTCCAATTCGGCGCAGTAGATGGAGCACACGATCCGAGAAATCGAGAAGGACACCAGCACCACAAACTCGGCCGTCATAGTCGCTCCCAGCATCAGGCTGGTGAATGGCCCCACACTGTTCAGTTCAATCTTGATAGCCATTACAGTGGCAGGAGAGCCCAGCACGGAAATGGACCCGAACATGAGCGCAATGCCCAACTGGCAGTTGAGAATCATGTCGCTGTAGAAGAAGGACTCCTCGGCGAGTAGAACGGCGCCAGTGAGGATGATCATGGCCGTCACGTACAGCGAGGCTAGAAGAATCATGATCGACTTCAATTGAGGACGCAGTTCGGGCAGGTAGATCTCTTGGCCGGCCTGGAACGAGATGAACGACAGCGCTAACGCACTCACGTAGTTCGAGAGCATCGTCACGCTGCTTTCCGTTACGAGGTCGGCAACGAACGGACCAGCGATGATACCGATGACGAGGTAACCTGTAATGAGCGGGAGCTTGAACAACTTTGGGAAGAAGAGTCCGAGCGGGTGGGCAGCCACCAGAACGACGATGAAGGCGAGGCCGTGCTGCAGTGTGTCGATGGTATTATTCCATGAGTTGAACGGGATGGTCTTGTCTTCGTCTTCGTCTGCGGTACTGAGTTGGCGGCTGTCGCTGCGAAATGCTGGGCTGGCGGATACGCCGTACAGAGACACAACTAGCGAAATCGTTAGGAAGATGATCCGTAATGGTGAGGAGCCGGTGGTGGTTCGCCTGGAGGACATCGTCCTAACAGAACGAGTAAATTCCAGAAGATGTTTGTACTCGATGGCGAAAGCTGGAATGATCGTGGTAGGGATACAACAGCAATTGCTGGTACAGGTACAAGATGGAGGTGCGTTAAACACTCTTGTTGACTGGCAGCCAAGCAAGCACCTGGTCTTGATTTGCCACAACTCGATATTTGAGGTGATAAGAAAGACCGTATGTCTGTCTGATGTGGAGGTCCGCGAAAAGCAAAACTGCAAACGTGACTGTCAACGACATGCGATGCGTGCATGGACTGAAGAACAGCAGGTAGAGATTAAAATCGCATGTCACTTCTTCACTTTGATTAAAAATGCAACAGACAAGTTGTGTAGCTCTCGGATATCCAACGAGCAATGAATTTTGATTGAATCTCTTCTCACTGACTGTGACTCTAAAGCATGAGATGCTGCTGATTTTTGTAGTACATGCGGAGAGAGATGGGGGCCTGGTCGGGATCTGGATGTGGTGTCTTACGCCCTCCAGCTTCATCCAGTTATGCACTGTAGCTTTTTTTTTACGGTGGGTACAATGGGACGTGTGTCGCCTGCGAGCATCAACTTTTGTTTCCTCCCGGTCGACGGCGCACGTCGCTTGAAACGCTGACAAACGAATGGCAGAACGACCGAGAAACACTTATCCTACGTTGAGATCGCGACCTTGGCAAGCCGGACGGCGTGCTCACAACGATCTCATCACCGTCGTCCGGGTCGTCACGGATGACGAAGAAGCTCGATCCGTTGTCCCTGGTTGAAAATGGGTCGAATTCAGCCGCGGAAGTGCCAAACATGGCCACTCGAATAGGTGGGGGCACCATCGGCAAGTTCTCGGCTGCTAACGTCTCCATAAGGCGGTCGTAGTTCACTGAGTGGTGATTCACCACGCTCCTACCCAGCGCCAGCCGACGCGTGTCCATGGCCATCTCTGAAACGGATCCTTGACGTCCTCTGTCGGCCTGTAAGAAGTACGAAGCCATACTGAAGTCGCTAGTCGTACTGATCTCATTCGACAGAGCTTCGGCCGCCTTCTTGTCCAGCAACGCCATACGCGTCGCAATGTTGGCTAGAGCAATGGACGGCTGGATCACCAACACACCTTGGGCTTTCATCTCCTTGCTGAACATGCAGTCTGGCACAAATGCGATCATTCGAGGGTGCTTCTCGCCCACTAGAGACTTCAACATGCGGATATTCTCACGTGTGCGGCTCGTATCGCCTGTGAACACGATTACATCGGCCGAGGATATCGCCTGAGCATTATCGCTGTCCTTGAGCGTGTCCTTGTTCGAAACGAGTAGCTCCCCCTTTGCACTTGTCTGCAAGATCGTGTCGTTCATCTTCTGCCACTTAGCGATGCGTTCTCGGTCCAGAAGAGGGACGTTGACCCGTGCGCCATAGAGCGAAAGCTCCAACGCTAATTCAATGGCCACTTCATCGTCTCCAATGACAGCAGCGCTTTGCACCTTGTTAAATGGAAGTGGCTCTCTTGAATCTCCACTCTCATGCACTGAAAACCGGCTAGCTCTGACCGACAGTCGACTTTGTCGAGCTTTGTCGTTCCCGTTCTCAAGGTCCTTCCCATCCGCAACAGCTTTATCATCGTGTTCTTCTACTACTCGGTCCTTCAGCGTCTCGCCAGCGCCTCCCAAGCCCATCGAACACAGCACAGGACCGATGATCTGGTTCACCACCACTGCAGCCACAATAGTCGCTGCAAAATCGGCCGCCCACTGCTCGTCACTCATAGCCTTCACTTCATTAGCCAGACCCAACGCGACGCCAGCCTGAGGCGTCATCGTAAGCCACAGGTTGTTGTACTGCCTGGGCGTTAGCTTGAGCAGGAATCGCCCCCCGACGTAGCAAGCGATGAAGATGGCGACATACCGGAGCAACACGTACACTGCCATCAGCGGAATGGCGTGTACCACTTGATCCAGCTTCAGCGCTGCACCCGTCATGACGAAGAACGGGAGGAACATGTACGGAGCGGCAGTGTCGAGGATGACGTGCATTTCGTGGCGGATTCCCGTGTGATGTCCAGCGATACACGCGGCGATCATGAGCACCAGCAGCGGCTCGAACTTGACTTCCCATGACAACCCAAAGGCTACGTCAGTGGCCTTGGCGATTGTCGTCGTTGAGATGTAGAAGACGTACCCCATCGCTAGCCAAATGAAGCCTTTCAGGCAGAGCGAAGTCTGCGGTGTCCAAAAGGAGGCGGATTCAGGCTTCTCCTGCTCGATATCGCTAGTGGGAGCATCGTGAGGGTGCTCCATATCTACTAGAGACACTTTCACGTCCGTCTTCTGGTTGTAGTAGGCTGAAGCGCTGGGGCTGTCTGTATTATCGTCTTGATGTCCGTGATGTTCAAGATGTTGTCCACTCGGGATCTGGAATATCATGAACGTCACGCCCGCCAGAATTACGCCCAGCAACACGTTAGACAGCACGATGCTCAGTGTGAACAGTACGCTGCTAACGGATACGGCCAACTCGGCGCAGTAGATGGAGCACACGATCCGAGAAATCGAGAAGGACACCAGCACCACAAACTCGGCCGTCATAGTCGCTCCCAGCATCAGGCTGGTGAATGGCCCCACACTGTTCAACTCGATCTTGATAGCCATTACAGTGGCAGGAGAGCCCAGCACGGAAATGGACCCGAACATGAGCGCAATGCCCAACTGGCAGCTTAGCGCGAGGTCGTCGTAGAAGAAAGCGCTTTCAACAAGTAGATGCACCGACGTGAGAATGACCATAGCCGTCACGTATAGCGTACCAAGTAGAATGAAAATGGCCTTGAGTTGTGGTCGAAGTTCCGGCAGATAAATCTCTTGGCCAGCTTGAAATGAAATGAACGACAACGCCAAAGCACTCACGTAGTTCGACAGCATATCCACAAGCCCTTCTGTTAGCAAGTTGGAGACGAACGGACCTGCGATAATGCCGATAACCAGGTAACCCGTGATGAGCGGGAGCTTGAAAAACCTTGGGAAGAAGAGACCCAGCGGGTGTGCAGCTACCAGGACGATGACGAAGGCGAGTCCGTATCGCAGTGTGTCGATGGTGTTGCCCCACGAGTTGAACGGCACGGTTTTGTCCGGGTCTCCGGCGTCTCCGCTTAATCGACGCGTGGTATTGCCATCTTCGTTATCTTGTTGCCCAGAGACGACGCGCAAGAAGACCGTTATAACTGCAGTGAACGTCTGTATAATAGCCCTGCGGTCTGGTGAATGTCGCCGCATGGTCAAGTCCGTTTGAACGCTGTCCGATGTCGGAGGCGAATGCCGTAATGAAGCTTTTGTCATGCCCTCGTCGTGACGAGATGGGCCCGTTTAACATTTCTCAATAATTCGTGTTTGCAATGACTCGATTTTTGATACGTGTAGTCTATCCCAAGGCCCCTCTACTCGACGTAGCACCGGCTCCATGTAGACGTCGCCCTGGTCTTTCCACTACATGTAGCTTCTTACGTATTCGGAAGTGTACGAGTTGGATTTTAACTGTAAATGCAAACTATAGACATCACCAGCTTCTTCATACCGGTAGAATATAGATTCCCCTCCCTACAACCAATTTTAAAAGGTTGTCATCGTATTTGATCCACACACACACCACTACAACAGCTTAACATGTACTTAAGTACGTATCCCCGAAGGCCTGAGCTTAGAAACCAGGACGGGTACGTCCGGGTGTGCGTCTTCCTCGGCCGCCACTGATACCGCGTTGCATGCGACTCGCTCCAAGGAGCGATGGTCGCTGGAAACTTTGTCTCAAGTTGCCTCGGGACGAACGACCTTCCATGATCACGTCCTCCCCCTCAATCTCGTCGTGCATGACGAAAAACTCCGACTGGTTTCGTTCGCGCTGGAAAGGGTCGAAGCCGGCAGCCGACGATGTACCGAACATGGCTACACGAGACGGTGGAGGCGGCATGGGCAGGTTTTCCGAGTGAAGAGCCTCCGCAAGACGGTCGTAGTCAACGGAATGGTGGCTCACCACATTGCGCCCAAGTGCCAAGCGCCGGCCTTCCAAGCGCATATCCGTCAGGTCTCCACCGTCATTACGCAAGAAGTACGAAGCTGTACTGAAGTCGCTCGTGGTACTGATCTCGTTGGATAAGGCCTCCGCCAGCTTCTGGTCCAGCAGAGCCATTCGGGTCGCGATATTAGCCAGAGCGATGGACGGCTGGATCACCAACACTCCTTGCGCCTTCATCTCCTTGCTGAACTTGCAGTCCGGTACAAGCGCGATCATTCGTGGGTGGGAAGCGCCGAGCAGAGATTTGAGTAAGTGGACGTTCTCCCGCGTACGGGTGGCGTCGCCCGTGAAGATGAGGACGTCCGCTGTTGACATGGCTTGTGCGTTGTCGCGGTCTTTGAGCGTGTTCTTGTACGAGATGAGATCTCCCTTGGCGGAGCGTTTGAGAATGGTCTCATTCATCTTCTGCCACTTGCTGGTGCGTTCCTCATCCAGAAGAGGCACGTTGACTTGTGCTCCGTAGAGCGAAAGCTCTAGTGCAACTTCAAACGCGACCTCATCGTCTCCAATAACGACAGCACTTTGCACCTTGTAGAACGGTAGGAGCGATCGTGGGTCGCCATTGCCCATTGTTACTGCAGGACTGGACGTCCGACGACTGACTTCGAACTGACTGACACCGCCTCCATGAATGCTGCTGAACCTCCCGCCGTAGTTGGTACTGCTGAAGCCTCCGCCGTGAATGCTCTTGTCCAGGCTCTCCGCGTCCTTGGGAGCCACATCCACTTCCATCATGCGGTCTTTCAAGGTCTCACCTGCACGACTCAAGCCCATAGCACACAGTACAGGACCGATGATCTGGTTCACCACCACGGCAGCAACGATCGTTGCGGAGAACTCCGCCGCCCACGACTCGTCGCTCATAGCTTGCACTTCGTTGGCCAGACCCAGAGCCACACCAGCTTGAGGTGTCATCGTCAGCCACAGGTTGTTGTACTGCCTCGGCGTCAGCTTGAGCACGTACCGACCGCCAAAGTAGCAGGCGATGAAGATGGCCACATACCGCAGGATAACGTACAAACTCATGAGTGGAATGGCCGCCACGACCTGGTCCAGCTTCAGCGCCGCGCCGGTCATAACGAAGAACGGGAGGAACATGTACGGAGCGACAGTATCGAGAATCACGTGCATGTCGTGACGGATAGAAGTGTAGTGACCGGCGATGCACGACGCGATCATGAGCACAAGAAGCGCTTCAAACTTGATCTCCCAGGACAACCCGAACGCTGCCGCGGTTGCTTCGGCCACGAGAGAGCTCGAGATGTAGAACATGTACCCCATGGACAGCCAGATGAAGCCCTTGAGGGAGAGCGTTGCACCCGGCGACAGGAACCCCGAGGGAGGGGCGTGCTGGAGCTCGTCCAACGAACACTCGTCGGCTCCATTGTGCGGGTGTGGCTCCATGTCGGGATTAGAGGGGGCAACCTTCTCGTTGGTCTTCTGGTCGCAGTAGGACGTCGTGTTCGGCCTTGCAGCCCCGTGGTCAGCCCCGTGGTCTTCGTGGTGCTCACCACCGGGGATTTTGAAGATCAGGACCGTCAAACCGGCGAGGAGAACGCCGACAAAGATATTGGAAACGACGATCCCCATGGTGTACGTCAGGTTGAGCATGGACACATCCAGTTTGGCGCAGTAAATGGACGTGACGATGCGAGAAATGGAGAACGACACGAGCACGATGAACTCGGCCGTCATTGTAGCTCCAAGCATCAGACTGGTAAATGGCCCAACGCTGTTTAGTTCAATCTTGATAGCCATTACAGTGGCAGGAGACCCCAGTACTGAAATGGACCCGAACATAAGTGCGATGCCGAGTTGGCAGGCAAGGCCCATGTCGTCGTAGAAGAAGGCGCTCTCCATGATCAGAACTCCCACTGAGAGGATGACCATGGCCGTACCGTAGAGCACGCCGAGCAGAATCATGATGGACTTGAGTTGCGGACGAAGCTCCGGCAGGTAAATCTCCTGGCCGGCCTGGAACGAGATGAACGACAGCGCCAGAGCACTGACGTAGCTCGACAACATCGCCACGAGATCCTCACTGAGCAGGTTGGAGACGAAGGGGCCAGCGATGACTCCGATCACCAAGTATCCCGTGATGAGCGGCAACTTGAACAGCTTTGGGAAGAAAAGTCCGAGCGGGTGAGCAGCAACCAGCACGACGACGAACGCGAGCACGTACTGGAGCGTGTCGATAGCGTTGCTCCATGAGTTGAATGGCACAGTTTTGTTTTTGTCGCCTCCCCCACCACTGAGTCGGCGGGTGGATACATCCTGATCGTCGCTATCTTCCCGCAACGCCGAGTGACCTGAAGTTGCATGCAATGAGGTGGCTACGACCAGCGAAACCAAGAGCAAGAGCCTCATTGAGTGCGGTTGCGTGGTGCGGGCCACGAAGGCCATTGCGTCTTGAAGTTTATCCCCTTTCGGTTGAGCTACTAGCAGTAAAATTCTAGAATGAATAAGTGCTGAACAAACCCAAGGCACGTGCTTGATCCAGTGATTGGCCTTGGGCAAGTGAGAAATTGTACGCCGGACGAAGATGGACAGCATCCGAGGATGCAGCTCCAGCGGGAGGATAAAGTCCGGCTTCATGTGGTCGTCAACTCTTGCCGGATTACATGGTCCTGTACCCAAACAGACAGACAGGACCTTTTGCTGCACTGTCAATGCAGGTCACATGTAGGTGAATTAATGGTGTGGAGTGATTAACTCGTTTTAATTCGTCGATTTGGACTTGATGTACCTAAATGGTAACACCACGGAAATGGCTTTCTTACGGAATTGTGGCAACAGTGGGTTGCTCCAAATCCCAGGCAAGACGCGCTTTTCACGACACATGTGCCTGCATTTCGTCCTTACGCTAGAATTCGGTGGCAATCGACGGCGAATCCGCAATGGAGTCGGTAACCCGAGAGTAAACAAAGGCGATGCAGAAAATGGATAGGAATGCCGGTTGATAATCCGACGTGCAGTTTAGTTTTCGTTCGGAAGGTACAGTAGGATAGACGGATTAATCTACACGAACATGACCCGTGTGACAGTTGCATTTAAGTTCGAGTCTGCGCTGTATCCATGTAAAATCAAAAATACATAGTAATGAAGTTGAAGTGACCCTAAAAGCAGTACCATGGTAACTGAAGATCGATGTTGACTACGTGGTACTGCAGTTGTTAGTCTCGTTTTGACTGTAATTTCACCAGGCAGCGTCGGCGAGCCAGCAGCACATGGGATACATCCCAATTGGGGGTACATGTAGTTCTCAATGGACACTTTTCATTCCCCAACAGGAGCCAGTGCACAACTTCAATTTTTTATACATGTATTGCGAATTCCGTCGAAATTTGCCCGTGCATTGGTCACCGCAACTGGATAGCTCTGATTGGATGAAAATTGTATATTCGTTCAACCCGCACTCTGACAGCTTCCGCATCGCAACAAAGGGGCTGACCAATTGGCCGGAGGGGTTCCTCGTGTCTGAGCTTGTCGCTGGCTTGACAGCAACAGTGTACGAGCTGCAGGGCCTTGACTCGTGCTGGAAGCACTGGCAGGAACACTGGCAGGTTTGTCAAGTTCGTTCGTCCAATGTTGCTTTTGCAGCTGTGGAGGCTTCTGTGAAGTGACACACCAAATTAAACGCTTATATAGAAAACAAAATGCTGTTACACAGGGTTGCGCGCGTTGATACCGGTAGAAAGAGCAATTTTGAGTAGAACGCACAATATTGAAGACTTAAAAGCGACTGTGTAAGTGGTGATTCCAGCTAAAGATGCTTGTTTTGATGAGTAAGAACTGACTTCGCAAGTTGCAAAAGATGTTCATGACGTTGAAAAGCGTCCAGTATGTACTGTATACATACACCCACCGAAACTCCACCAGATTCATACTGTGCATTGCACAGTGTGCATGCAAGTGCAGCCTATCGAATCCTTGCACTGTATGTGGTATTACTTGTACTTCGTACTTATCGGTAACCACAAGTAATACCTCGCAAACTTCATCAATGCAATTCTGTAGTTTTCCAACTCTTTGGCCAACGTGCGCCACACGACTTTTCACCCCAGTCGGTCACGTTAGTCTCCATTTCTGTCGCAGCAGCCACTCTCGACCAATCGCCTCTGCCGCCCCTTTTGCACCACTCACTGCAGTCTCCAAACTTCCGCCGGTTGTGCACTACTCCAGTCAATCGACGCAAGTATGAGGAGCGACGTGACCGCCGAGGAAGTGGCAATGCTGCAGCGGCCGTTCGTGCGCGGGGAGACCGACATCTTCACGTACCTGACGGCGCTCATGAAGCAGCGCACGTTGGTACGTTTTTGTAAATATGACTTTAAAAGAACCTTTGCTAAAATACTAACATTTCCCCCCTTTAAATGTCATTTTTTGTTTAATTTAATTTGCTTTGTAGATTTTCGACGGAGGTATGGGCACTATGATCCAGACCCACAAGTTCTCCGAGGAAGATTTCCGTGGTGAGCGATTTAAAGACTCTCCGTGTCTCGTGAAGGGCAACAACGACCTGCTGTCCATCACTCAGCCGCAGGTTATCAAGGACATCCACAAGGAGTACATGCAGATTGGCCGGGCGCAGCTTATTGGTACCAATACCTTCTCAGGTACAACCATTGCGCAGGCCGATTATCAGATGGAACACTTGGTCTACGAGCTCAATTACGAGTCAGCCAAGCTCGCCCGAGAGGCGGCCGATGAGGTGGAGCAGCTGAACCCGTTGCTCCCGCGCTTCGTTGCTGGATCTATTGGTCCTACGAACAGAACATTGTCGATTTCTCCCAATGTTGAGGACCCAGGTTTCCGTAACGTGACGTTCGATGAACTGGTGGAGGCCTACTACACACAAGTGGAGGGTCTGGTGAACGGTGGCAGCGATGTGCTGCTGGTGGAAACGATCTTCGACACGCTGAATGCCAAAGCTGCAGTCTTTGCCATTGACAAGTACCAGGAAGCCACGGGCCGCAAGCTGCCGCTGTTCATCTCCGGTACAATTGTGGATATGAGTGGACGAACGCTGTCTGGTCAGACTACAGAGGCCTTTTACGTGAGTCTGCGCCATTCCAAACCCTTCTGCATCGGTTTGAACTGCGCGTTGGGTGCCAACCAGATGAAGCCGTTCCTCCAGCGCTTGTCCAATGTGGCGGAATGCTTCGTTTCGGTGTACGCTAATGCTGGTCTGCCCAATGCCATGGGTGGATACGACGATACGCCCGCGATGATGGCCGAGTACTGCGAGGAATTCTCCAAGGACCGCCTGATTAATATGATGGGAGGGTGTTGCGGTACGACGCCACAGCACATTGAGGCTATCGCGATCATGGCTGCTAAATACGAACCGCGTCCTCTACCGGAGCTGAAGGACCCGTTCATGTGGCTCTCAGGCCTTGAAGACATGATTGTGACGAAGGAGCGTTTCAGCTTTCTGAACGTCGGTGAGCGTTGCAACATCTCCGGCTCGATCCGCTTCAAGCGGCTTATCATGAAGGGCGACTACGGTACTGCGATGGACGTTGCCAGACAGCAGGTTGAGGACGGAGCCATGGTTATCGATGTGAACGTTGACGACGGTATGCTGGACGGTGTGGCCGCTATGGAGCGATTCCTGAAGATTGCTGTGACCGAACCCGACGTGTCCAAGGTCCCGTTCATGATTGATTCGTCCAAGTTCCACATCGTGGAGGCTGGACTCAAGTGTGTCCAGGGCAAGTGCATCGTCAACAGTATCTCGCTCAAGGTGGGCAAGGAGCTCTTCATGGAACACGCACGTGTCGTCAAGAGACACGGCGCTGCTGTGGTGGTCATGGCCTTCGACGAGGAAGGTCAAGCTGCGACGGAAGCCGAGAAGGTCCGCATTTGCAAGCGCTCGTACGATATTCTGGTGGATGAAGTGGGATTTCCACCGGAGGATATCATCTTCGACCCGAACATTCTTACGGTCGCTACTGGTATGGAGGAGCACAACAACTACGGAGTCGACTTCATCAACGCCTGTCGAATCATCAAGGAGCAGAACCCGTACTGTAAAATCAGTGGTGGTGTCTCCAACTTGTCGTTCGGTTTCCGAGGTGTGAACGTGATTCGAGAGGCGATCCACAGTGTCTTCCTGTACCACGCCGTTAAGGCTGGTATGGACATGGGTATTGTAAACGCTGCCATGCTCGAGGTGTACGATGATATCCCGGAGGACCTGCTCAAGTTGGTCGAAGATGTGGTTCTAAACCGCCATCCTGATGCCACTGAGGCGCTTTTGGACCGCTCTTTGATCGAAAAGGAGAAGGCTGAGGCTGCGAAGAAAGGCGGCGCGGTGGCGGCTGGTGGTAACAAGCAGGAATGGCGGAATAAACCTATCGGAGAAAGACTTACGCATGCTTTGGTGAAGGGAATTTCAGAGTTCATCGATCAGGACGTGGAGGAAATGCGGCTGGTTGCTAACAAGCCACTCGACGTGATTGAAGGCCCTCTCATGGACGGAATGAATGTGGTTGGAGAACTCTTCGGATCCGGCAAGATGTTCTTGCCGCAAGTCATCAAGTCTGCTCGTGTGATGAAGAAGGCTGTGGCGTATCTGCTTCCGTTCATGGAAGAAGAGAAGAACCAACGTCGACTCGAAAATATCGCCAATGGCATCGCGAACGAAGACGAAGACGAGGACTCGCAGTACGCTGGCAAAGTGCTTATTGCCACTGTAAAGGGAGATGTCCATGATATCGGCAAGAACATCGTAGGGGTGGTGCTCGGCTGCAACAACTACAAGATCATCGACCTGGGTGTCATGGTCCCGTGTGAAGATATCCTGGCTGCAGCCAAGAAGCACAAAGTCGATGTGATCGGTCTGTCGGGTCTGATTACCCCGTCGCTGGACGAAATGGTGTACGTTGCTCGCGAGATGAACAAAGCTGGTCTGAATATTCCGCTCATTGTTGGTGGTGCTACCACTTCCAAGATGCACGCTGCTGTCAAAATCGCTCCGCACTACTCCACTCCCGAGCACCCAGTGATGCACGTGCTGGATGCTTCTCGCAGTGTGGTTGTGGTTGGCAACTTGCTGCGTCAGGATGAGGAACGCGACGAATTCGTCGAGGAAGTCATGGAGGAGTACGAGGAGATGCGGGAGGACTACTACGCTTCTCTCGATGACATCAAGCTGATTGGCTTCCAAAACGCGAAGGCCAAGTGCTATCAGATCGACTACACCGCGAAGCCTCCATTCGAGAAGGTCAACCGTGTGGGTCTTCACGTCATTGAGGACCTGCCGCTCGAGGAACTGGTGCCTTTTATTGACTGGAACCCGTTCTTTCAGACGTGGGAGCTGCGCGGCCGATACCCGAACCGTGGATACCCGAAGATCTTCGACGATGAGGCGGTGGGTGGAGAGGCTCGGAAGGTATTCGACGAAGCACAGAAGCTGTTGAAGGAGATCATCGACAAGAAGCTGCTTCGTGTTCGCGGCGTCTCGGGTATCTTCCCTGCGTACCGCGAGGGTGACGATGTGATCGTGTGCGACCCGAAGAACCCGGACCAGGAGATCTCCAAGTTCTGCATGTTGCGCCAGCAGGCCGAGAAGGAGACCAGCGACCCGTACATGTCGTTGGCGGATTTCATCGCCCCCAAGGGCGTTGGCGGTCAGGACTACGTCGGTGGCTTCGCCGTCGGTGTGTTTGGCGTGGAGGAGATGGCGGCCAAGTTCGAGGCCGACCACGACGACTTCAATAAGATCATGACGCAGGCCATTGGCGATCGATTGGCGGAAGCTTTTGCCGAGTACATTCACCGTGAGATGCGTGTGAAGGACTGGGGCTACGCTGCTGATGAGGTTCTGGACAAGGAGGACCTGCTCAAGGTCAAGTACGACGGTATCCGTCCAGCTCCGGGTTATCCGTCGCAACCGGATCACACCGAGAAGCGTGCGCTTTGGGACCTATTGAAGGCGGACGAGCTGATTGACTTGACGCTCACTGACAGCTACATGATGCTGCCCGGTTCGGCCGTCAGTGCGCTGTGCTTTGCACACCCGGACTCGCAGTACTTCGCAGTGGGCAAAGTCGGCAAGGACCAGGTCGTGGAGTACGCCAAGCGCAAGGGCCAGTCGCTCGAGGAGACGGAGCGCTGGCTGGCGCCGATTCTCGGTTACGACCGCTCGGCTTAAGTTGAAGAGCCCTGGAGACCGGTGTATTTTCCTTCGTTGATCGGATGATCTGCTGGTTTGTTACTGCGTTGGTGGGCGTCTGGACGATAGCAATGCCAATGGAGAGGCGGGCATCCTGCAACTAGGCCTGTCTACTCCATTGCCATTGCTGCGTGCATTAGGACGGAACTATTCGCTCATTTTGAGCTTCTTGAGCGAATGGTCAAGTCCAGACGGACTGCCTAGCAGATGACAGTCAGCGGAGAGCACGACATTGCGTAGGCCGAGTTTAACCTGGTGAACATGACGTTGTGCATCTACAGTATCATGCTTTGGTTTTCATTGTTTCCCCTGCGGTAGTACATGTGCCAGCTAGTTGTAGTAGTTGTTGAAGAAGCAAAATACTATGCTAACAAACGCGAAACAATATTATACTTCAGAAGAATAGGAACACTAACGACAAGGCACGACAAGCAGCGCAAAGAAAAAATACGGCGCGGGTGCGAAGACCTCACAGAGCTTCCGGGATCAAACACCCACACACTCTGCCCGACAAGGAGAAGTGTGTCTTTGGAAAACGCTCTTCGTTGCAATGGCGAGGCCTGCCCGCAGAATAATATTATGACGACGCATTGTAAGTAGTAATACTGACTGTTTTGCTAATATTACTACACACTGAAATAAATATATTAATTTGTCCATCCTAGTACTATTATCCAACTTGAAGTAAAAATGCCCACGTTTTCTGTCTGCACTGCTACTTGAACCGTCAGTCCGCAATCTCCGGTGGTCAAGCCAAGCAGCTTCTCCTTTCATTCATGTGGCGAGTAGGTGGCTCCTCCGTTGGCCTCCGCCGCGCAGCCGCAGCCTCTCGCCTGCCGTTGCTTCGCGCACTGAGCACCAAACTGGACGCGTCTGCGTACCCTCCGCAATGGCTCAAGATGGCGACTAAAGAGCTCAAAGGCAAGGATCCAACCACGCACTTGGTGTGGCACACGCCCGAGGGCATCCCTATCAAGCCTCTGTACACGCAGAACGACGTGGAGGACCTGGAGCTCGTGCAGGCGCCTGGCGCCTTCCCGTTCACGCGTGGGCCCTACGCCTCCATGTACACCGCCAAACCCTGGACAGTTCGACAGTACGCCGGCTTCAGTACGGCGGAGGAGTCCAATGCCTTCTATCGGAAGAATCTGGCGGCCGGCCAGCAAGGTCTGAGTGTGGCTTTTGATCTGGCCACCCATAGAGGCTACGATTCAGACCACCCACGTGTCCATGGAGACGTAGGAATGGCTGGTGTGCCTATTGACTCCATTGCAGACATGAAAGTCCTGTTCGACGGTATTCCGCTGGATAAAATGTCCGTGTCCATGACAATGAACGGTGCTGTGTTGCCTATCTTAGCCATGTACATTGTCACGGCCGAAGAGCAAGGAGTTGACCAGAAATTGCTGTCCGGCACCATTCAGAACGATATCTTGAAGGAGTTCATGGTGCGAAACACCTTCATTTACCCACCGACGCCCAGCATGAGGATCATTCAGGATATCTTCGGGTACACGTCGGAGTACATGCCGAAATACAACTCCATCTCGATCTCCGGATACCACATGCAGGAAGCAGGAGCCGACGCGAGACTAGAGCTGGCGTTTACTATTGCTGATGGTATTGAGTATGTACGTGCAGCACAGGCGGCCGGACTGGATGTGGACGCTGTGGCCCCGCGACTGTCGTTTTTCTTTGCTATCGGCATGAATTTTTACATGGAAGTGGCCAAATTACGTGCAGCGAGAAAGCTCTGGGCCAACTTGATGCAGGACAAGTTCCAACCGAAGAATGGCAAGAGTTTGCTGCTCCGGACGCACTGCCAGACGTCCGGATACTCGCTGACTGAACAGGACCCGTACAACAACATTATGCGGACGACGGTGGAGGCTATGGCTGCCGTCATGGGAGGCACGCAGAGTCTTCACACGAACGCTCTGGACGAAGCACTGGGTCTGCCTACCGAATTCAGCGCGCGTTTGGCGCGTAACACGCAGCTCGTACTGCAAGAGGAGACCGGTATCCCACGTGTGGCGGATCCGTGGGGTGGATCGTACCTGATGGAAACGCTAACGCAAGAATTGTACGACGCAGCCTTGGAAGTGATTAACGAAGTTGAAGAACTGGGTGGAATGGCAAAAGCCATTGAGTCCGGCATGGCGAAACTGCGGATCGAAGAAAGCGCCACTAAGAAACAGGCACGCGTGGATTCACGTGAAGAAACTATCGTCGGCGTGAACAAGTACGTGGTGGAGAACCCAGACATGGTGGACGTGCTCACGATTGATAACACAGCGGTGCGCAAGAAACAGATCGCGCGTATCAAGGAGACCAAAGCCAACCGCGACGAAGCTGCAGCTCAAGCGTGTTTACAGAAGTTGCGGGATTCAGCAGCACTGACAGAGAGCACGGGCCCAGGGAAGCATCCAATGAACCTGCTTAAGCTCTCGGTGAACGCTGCACGAGCACGTTGCACGGTGGGTGAGATCTCAGAGGCTCTAGAAGATGTTTGGGGTCGACACGTCCCCAAGAGCTCGGTCGTGTCAGGTGCATACCGAAACGAGTACAAGCATAACGAAGAAGCCGAAGCGGAATACAACGAAGTCGTCAAGGAGATTGAAGCGTTTTCGGAGCGCTTTGGCCGCCGACCTCGTATGCTCGTTGCCAAAATGGGTCAGGACGGCCACGATCGCGGTGCTAAGGTGATTGCCTCGGGATACTCAGATATGGGCTTTGATGTCGATGTGGGTCCTCTCTTCTCGGTACGTTGTTGTTTGTACTTTGTGGTGGTATGCGTGAAAGCTAAGGCGTTGGTTCTCGCTTTTTGTTAGACGCCGGAAGAAACAGCTCGTCAAGCCGTTGATGCTGATGTGCATTGCGTGGGTGTGAGCTCTCTCGCTGCCGGTCACAATACGTTGGTGCCAGCGCTTGTAAATGCGCTGAAGAAGGAGAACGCCGAGCACATTCTGGTCATCTGTGGAGGGGTCATCCCGCCCAAGGACTACCAGGCACTCTACGATGCGGGCGTGGGAGCGATCTTCGGTCCCGGCACGCGCCTACCTGTCAGTGCCTCGGAAACTCTGCGTGCCATCATCAAGAAGTCGGAAGAAAACGATGCCAAGGGCCTCTAGGAACCGACAAAAGAAGACGTAAATGATGTCAGACGTATGACGCTGTTCTTTTTCATTTTTCAATATCACAATGTTGCCCTTCGTGTGCTGTGCACTTAAAACAAATGTGCCTCTTATCCCTTAACTCAACCTACACGAGACACATCCCTCAAAACCTACTTACTATACGAGAGGCTGCGTTCGCCTGCCCGCTCATTCTTGACTTCCTTCGCTGGATGCCGCCTTATCTTCGAGTTCGTCTTTTTCTTGCGAAGTTCCCTCGGATACTTGGGCAGGAGTGGCGCTCTGACGGCGGCGGCGGCGCTTGGCTTGTTGTCGACGCATGGCAGCGGCCTGGACCTCCTCGGAAAGTTGTCGTAGTGTAAAGTTGGGGAAAACCTGCGTCGTGGGCATGTGCATGCCCGTCATGGGCGAGATATCGCTTGTCGTGAACCACTGCAGGATGGCTTCGCGTTCGTAGCTGTGTCCATCAGCAGCGACAACAGGGTCCAGCATGGGACAGCCAGTGATCGGGCAGATAAGCTGTTCGGGTACAGCCGGCTCACCTTCATCCTTACCTTCAAACGGCTCGTAGTTCTCGCTGTCCTCATACGTCTCCCAGTGCATCGTCATCTCCTCTTCATCTTCGTAAGCAAGCGCTAAGCGATCAGCAGCGGTGAAAGCACGCACGATATGTCCTCGACTGGTACGAGGGCCACAGTCAACCAGGTCGTCATCGTAGCCACCGTCAAAGTTGCCGTTCGTCACACGCCTCGGCGCACTCCAGTAGACACGCACAAACTCGTGCTTGACCTGGCCACACGCGTCCTTCGAGCTCGCTACAAAAGTCTGCACACCCGAGTAGACACCGGAACGCAGCAGCTCGTGAACACTGCGCACCATCGTTAAATACGCCTGAGCGCCAAAGAAAGCCACAAATGCTGCCGAGTTCTCGAACTGGATCCGCGGAGTGTCCGGTAGAGCTCGCCAGACCCGTTGGGCTCCAGTGACGACACGGAACTGACGCACTCGTGTCACTTGGTTCTGCAGTTGCGCAGAGGCATCGTGAAGAAGCGACGGACGACGTTCCACATGCACCAAGTTACGGTGCAGCTCGAAGCTCAGTGGCCATCCTTCTAGACTCCGTGTCTGAGCAAACACCTGATCCTGGAAGATATCCAAAACCTCCAGTCTCGCAGTAGGCGGCAGGATCTTGGAGTAGTATTCGAGTCCTCCAAAGCCCGCGAGGCGAACAATATCCCCCTTTTGCGGCTCCAATTCGCTGGATGCACCAGACACGTCAAAGTTTAGGGAAAGTTGCAGTTGTCCTGCGCTCTGAGCCTCCTCGTCCATCAGTTGGTACCAGCCACGGGAACTCGACGCACTGGACATCAAACACGGCAGCAGCGGCACTACCACTGCGCCAATGAGTTTGTCATCTGGTCCTAACGCAGACACATTGGACACCGTGGGTGAGCTCGATGCTGCTGCTGTATCCTTCATCTCTTCAGCTCGATGGAACACCTGCACGTAGAGCTCTGGCGCACACGGGAAGTACTGGCGATAGCCCATGGCTGCGTCCGCCGCTGCAGCTGCTGCTCCTGACTTCTTGACCAAACTGATACCTTTGTCTTTGCCTTTGCTACTGGCCTTGCCGCCTGCATCAGCGCTCCTGCCTCCAGGAACGCCGAGAGTCAGCAGAACTTCCGTCTCGGACGGTAGCGGGACGTTAAGTCTTCCTGTTTCTTTCCAACTCGGATTCAGGTCGTGCTGCTTGACGCTGGATACGAAGCGTTCACGGTCTAGTGACAGCACGACGTACGGGTTGGCGTAACTGGGCGTCCACTTGAGCAGACTGCCAAGCACAGCTGGTGGGAGATTCCGAGCGCCAAGGACGTCCACGCTGAGAACGCCCGCGGACTGCAAGGCTATTAGCGCTGAGGTGGCACTACTGGCCGTGCTGCTGGCGCTTGTGGGAGCACTCGAGCCTGTAGCGCTGCAGGAAGCCATGGCGGAGCTTCTCAGTCGAGATCGAGCAATGACGCGGTGGTGGCTGCGAGTTTGTCGTCTGCGTTCTTGTTCCGACCTGATTCACGTCGCGAGACGGGCCGTCGGACTATTTTGGCGAAAAATAGTCCCAACTTCAATTTCGCTACATGTATGTAGCTAACAGTCTCTCCCGGCGGACGATGGATACAAGTTGATGGCTTAGTGAAGAAGTTGAGGAATTAGAATTCAAAGAGTTTCTGAGCGCACCATTGACTTAAAGAAATGCCATGAGAAGGACTAAACGAGGAGGAGAAACTACAAATACCGTGCGCTTCAGGATCTGAACTTGTTGACCTTGTTCGTGCGCTGTCATCAAACAACAAACATACCGAGTATAGTGAGTTGACCGGCCACCGCTTGAAAAATGATAGTGCCTCCGTACAGTTCTTTTTAAATAATGTTGCAAGAATTCGAGGCGACCACAGCTATACTTGCTGCTAGTGACTCACCATGGACACCGCCCATGCATTACGGCCTAGTAAATTGCGGCCCGAAGAAGCTTGAGCTCCTCGTTGAAGTGCTCAAAATATTGGTCTGTCATTTGGTCCGATACAATCGTCTCGTTTTCGCACATGGCTAACCTTCACGGTGACGATGTCGACGTAGCACTAAAGTAATCCTAACAAGTATTTCGTAAGTACCCCGTAAGTAAGTCCCACAGCGTGACTCAAGCTCTTGGCTGGCGACAATTGGCTCGAGTAGAACAGCGTGTTGAGCTGATCTCTCTAGCACCTCTCGATGCCATTCTCGCTTTCTCCATGGGCTACGGACTAGACGTCGCCGCGGAGGCGCAAGAACGAGGCGCCAAGCGCGCGTTCTCCACGTCGCCGACGGTTACAAACTCTTCGGATGGAGAATCCTCCGAGCGTGACGCTTTGATGAGCGCGGACGCGCTGCTGGTGGGCGCTGCGAGCCATAGTGGAGCCCACAAGAAGGCGCATCATCGCTCAAGCTTCGACTGGATGCTGGGCGTGACGTTCCTCGTGATCGTGGCGCTCATATGGACGTTCGCGAGTGTATTGGTGCAGTATATCTTCCATAATTTGAGCTTCCAAGGTCCGTTCTTCCTCACGTACGTGGGGATCTCCCTCTTCTCGGTGAACCTGCCGCTCTGGTACGCGTCCCAGGTGCTGTTTCCAAGAGTCAAGGCCTGGTACCGAGGTCTACCGACTAATGGCAAGTTGTGCCACAGTGAGCTGCTGCGTCGCACAGGTAAACAAGCCAGCTACAGCCAGATATTCCGCATCAGCGCCATCATCTCGCCTCTCTGGTTCATTGCCAACTTCACGTACAACGAGAGCCTCAACCTCACAAGTGTGTCCAGCAGCACCATTGTGAGCTCCACGTCGACGGTGTTCACGTTCCTTCTGAGTGTTGTCGCGCTCAAGGAGCCGTTCGTCTGGATGAAGCTGGCGGGTGTTGTCCTCTGTATGGCTGGCAACATCTCTACGATCTTCAACGACGAAGGAGCAGACGGTGGCACCGATCATGTGTTTGGAGACTTGGTGGCGCTCTTTGCCGCCTTCATGTACGGCGTCTACACGACTGCGATCCGGCGCCTCATCCCGGACGAGGAGAGCGTGAGTATCTCACTATTCTTCGGCTTTATCGGCGTCATCAACATGGTCTGTCTGCTGCCAATCGTGCTGGCCTTTCACTACTCGAGCATCGAGTCACTCAGCGGACTATCACTTGAGATCTTGCTTCTCATCGGCATCAAAGGGTTATTCGACAATGTACTCTCGGACTACCTCTGGGCTCGTGCCGTGCTGCTGACGTCACCCACCGTGGCCACCGTCGGACTGTCATTGACGGTTCCGCTGGCCATCATGGCCGACTTTTGGTTCCACGGTATGCTGCCCACGAACGTGACGTTGCTCGCCTCCATGCTCGTCATCTCTGGCTTCGTGTTGATCAACGTTGGCACCAAGCAGAACCAGCACGAGTACCACCCGCAGCGCTCCACGGACCGCTCGGATAAAGCTTCTGGTCCGCGCTCGCGCAGCAACAGCGCTGGTGGACTGGGTGTATAAGGAAGGCGCATGCTTAGTGCATCGCAGTAGCTCTCGTAGCTGGATATTTGTGCGATTTAAGCCAGAGTGCGTTGATGATTTATAGCTATTTGTCGTTGGCTTCCAACTTTCAGCCGCATTTTGGTGGTGCAGCCGGAGCATTTGACTCGCCGTCGAGTCCATACTCCAGCCGCAGCTTTACTGGTGTGCGAGTCGACTTGTGGCACGGGAGCGGCTCCGATGTTAAATCCGAAAGGTCGTCAGTTGAAGAGGAAATGACTGATCAAGGGGTCTGAAAAAACGAAAGAATATTTGAAATGACAAAATCAGACCTTGTGCCAGAATAAGGAATTTGCTTGTCATAAAGTGTGTAGAACACTTTTTATCTCGGTTTAAAGGGGGACAGGACTCCTGTCACAGGAGGCATCGTGCAGTGCACCGTGGAGGTCCGTAAGGTCCACACCTCGCTGTACGGGAAGGTCCTTTAAGACCGTCTTATACTTGCGCGCCCCGCGATGTTGAAGTGGTCTGGAATCCAGACTCTGGATAAAGCACAGGCTTGGTGAGCACAATCATCTGCGACGATTGACGAGCCCATGAGAAAAATCGTTTTTCTCGATGCCCTTCATCTGACAATCGGATGCATAAAAAACGGCGGCTGCTTGGCAACGTTCATTCGCCAACTTGAAGCACCGACCGAAGAATAGCGAGAGGCAACCGAACGACATGGACGAACTACCCGCCGTGCTGAAGCTGCACGTGCTGCAGTTCCTGGACCACGGGGCGCTGCATTCAGCCGAACAAACTTCGCTTGCGCTACTGGAACTCACGCGCGAACATGGTGCGTGCGCTCTGGTCGTCAATGTCGCTATAATTTGCTGACGTTACGCGGTTGCTTTGCTATCTGTAGAGCTGTGGAGACGTTTGGCGAACGTTCACGTGACGTGCAGTGACGCTTTGGACCGCACCGACCTGTGGAAGAAGATGGCGTGTCTGGCGCAGCGATCCGCGTCCGATGACAAGCACTTGCTGGGCGGTGTGGAAGCCTTTTCGTCTGCGGACCGGCCCAGCGAATCGCCAGTTAACACGCTGACGTCCTCTCGCTGCTGGATGGAGCTGTATCAATTGCAGAAAGCGGATTCAGAACAAGAAGAAGAGCTGACGACTCTGGGTGAGCGTGTCCAGCACCATTGCGGCTGCTCGTCGGGTGAATCGTGCTACTGGAGCAGCTCGGCGTCTACCAACCAAGATGCGATCGAGTACATTGACTACGCGCTTAACGGGCCATGCGTCGTGAGTTCCGTTCAGATTGTCCCGTACCGAGTGTTCTGGCACCCGGACAGTCCGACGTACGCGCCTAAAAAAGTTCGGTTCGAGTTCTTTGAGGTTGACGACATGGCGACGTTGCAACAAGGAGGGAGGAACCGACCGCTAGGCACGCGTGCGTCAGCTATCAAGCCCTGGTACACATCACACGACTATGAAGTAAAGAACGACATGACTCTGCAGGAATTTGTGCTGCGACGGAAGGTGGCGGCAAGTAAAAAGACGGTGTTACGCATTACGCTGATTGGGCGGCACCAGGCGCAAACATTTGAGCTTCCTCAAGAACTTCTCAACGGAATCGAAGATCGACGACCCAAATACTACTGCTGCTTAAGCTTCGTGAACGTGTGCGGGGTACAATGGAAACCCGTACAAACTAAACAGGGTGCTGCTACTTCTGTCGCTCGGCCGTACACCATGAGTCCCAACCTGCGAATGGCAGCGTTAACAGGACTAGCAGTGTACATGACTGCGTGCTACGAAGGATTCATCGGTCGCACTCGGCGATGGGAGTAGTATCTTGCAATCGTCCTCCCACAAGATACTCAAGTCATGTTTATCCTAATTAGCAACTCAACATAGTAAAAACTCGCGATCTTTATTATCATACATACACTATCTACAAGTATCTACAGTAGCTCCTCGTCACCACTTCTCAAACTGAACTTGCATGCCACACGCACAGTGTTTCATCCAAAGTTTGGCCTTTTCATCGAACTTTTCGTCGCCAAATGCATGACGATGATCTTTGTCAGCCACTGGCACGTATTCTGGCTTCTTCTTCTTTGGTTTCTCCATTTCAGACGCTTCCGCTTCACATTTCTCCAACGTGATCAGGTGTTGTTTCTTCAATAAATGCTTCGTCCTTCCCGCGGCAGATCGAAAAGCACGTTTTTTCCTCTTGCTTTTTTCTCGTTGTAGTCCCTCCTCATCTCCGTACAATCGATACGCCTCTTGCACTAAAGTCCTTCTTAGATAGAGCTGCAATGGCGCAAAAGCTTCATGTCGAGGGTTAGGCTTGCTTAAATGTGGCAAACCACAGAATGACGAGTCGGGTAAAGCGTAGTCTGTTCGGGCCCGAGACTTGGACAATAGCTCGAACGCGCCGTCCCGCAGCGTCTGGTCCTGCTTGCAGCTTATACACACGTGCAGCGAGAAGTGGTCCAGGAGGACGCGGTCCAGATACAGAGCATCGTCGCCGCATTCCTCGCAGCGACCGACAGGCAGGTCGTCGGCTACAGATTCGCCAACCATCGGGAAAACTGGAAAAAAAAAAAAAAAAGTTGCAAAACAAAATTCCCGATAAAAAGAGAAACTTGTTTTTTGTTGACTTCCTTTTACTATGTGTCAGTATTTCGAAGGGGTCATTAATGCTGTTTCACACAGGCACTTTTTGAAAATTGAGTGGACGTGGAAAATATGGCCGAGACTGCGACGACCAAGGCGCCCAAGGACGCACAGGTGCTAAGCAAGCTGCCGCAGAAGAAGTTCTACCGCTCCCGAGCACACTGCAACCCGCTGTCGCACAATGACTGCTTCAACTAGTGCGTGGTTTGATGAATAGCAGGTTATAAGCCTAGCAGAAATGACACAAAACTAACCATTGGCATTTCACAGTCCGCAGACGCCCGATGAGATGGATTGGTTCACCCACTACCCGGGCATTGAGAATCCGTAAGAATCAGCAATTTCCGGGGTTATTTTATCCTTTCGTGGGTAGATAATTGACTCGCGAATTGCTTTGACCAGGAGCGTGGACTTTTTGGATGTCGGCTGCGGTTTCGGTGGACTTACAGGTGCGTCCAATGCAACAGTTAAAGTTTTATTGCTGTAAAGTTACTTACATCTTCGGATATTTCCAGTGAAGCTGGCGGAGCTGTTTCCGGACAAGTTGACGCTGGCACTGGAGATCCGCGCCAAGGTGACGGAGTACGTGCGTCTCCGCATTGAGGCGTTGCGTGCTGAGAACCCGGGCCAGTTTCAGAATGTATCAACGCTACGTACAAACGCAATGCGCTACCTGCCGCACTACTTCCGCAAGGGACAGATCACCAAGATGTTCTTCTGCTTCCCGGACCCGCAGTTCAAGGCGCGCCTACACCGCCGTCGCATTGTCCAGTACGTTGTTTGTGTTTTTCTGTGAGTCGATGGTGTTGTGTATCCATTTGGTTTTGTTTTTCATTGCAGCACTCCGCTACTTGCCGAGTACGCGTATCTGTTGGCTCCTGGTGGCATCCTGTACACCATCACGGACGTTGAGGAGTTGCACGAATGGCACGTGGAGAAATGCACCAGCCACCCGTGCTTCACCCGCATCCCGGACAGCGAGCTGGTACGTGAATTTCTACTGCATACAAACTGTAGAAACTGGTCAACTAATATCTTTGTCTACAATTTGGTTAACAGGAGTCCGACCCGTGTGTGAAGGCTATGACGGAGGAGACTGAGGAAGGCAAGAAAGTCGCTCGTGGTGGTGGCAAGAAGTACGTTGCAGTTTTCCGACGGAAGGCCAACGAGGATGTTGCTGTCGACAACCTCTTCTGGTGAGAGACAGCCACAAACACAAGGTCTACATAGATTCTAGACCTTCTTGTCGCTTTCGAATGAACTGCATTGCTTCTTTTCTTACAGATTTCCAGCACCGTTAGCTTGGCACATTCTAACTACATCCCTTACATGGTTGTCTTACATCAAGCACGCGAAGGGGTCATCACTCTGCACTGGGGGCGGCGACGGTGGCTTCTCTTCAAATCCGCGGATGTCGTTTCCAGCAAAGGGATCGTTCACGTCAGGAATCAACGTTTCTGTTGTGGCAGCCTCAGCAGGCTTAGGCGATTCACTTCCCCCAAGGCCGGGAAGGAGGACTGCCTCAGTAGTAGTAGTTGTCGTCGTAGTAGTCGTAGATGAACTTGACGAGCCGATGGCACCCAGACTCAACCGGTTCGCAAACGACCACGACGATCGCGGCGACTTGCTGGGAGGCGTTGACGGCGGGAAGCTGGAGCCATCCGAGGCGGTAAGTCCCTCGTTAACTGCAGCCGAAGCATCCGAGATGTTTGTGTTGATGGTTGTCAAAAAATCTTCCATCGAGCGCGACGACGCTCGTCGTTGCTTGCCGACTGCAGACAAACTCTGTGAGCGGAGCTCCATCAGTATCACGTTAATATCACCCTGCGCCTCCTCCAAAACGTCCATGATTCGGTCGCTTGTAGCTTGGATTACCACTGTAACAAGAGAACAATAGGAAAAATAAGGTCAGTTAAAATATCTTTCAAACAAACAGATCGGTAGCAGGAGACATACTGGAGAAGTTGCCGTAGTTGGCGTTCATCTCGTTCCAGAGATGATCGAAAAGCACGAAGACCTCCGAAAAGAGCAGATGAAAGGCCTCAGTGTCGTAGAACAGGGGCCAGTTGGATTGCTGGTCTCGAACGAGCTCGCCGTCGAACTTCCAGAACAGACGTGCCACCATACACGTCACATTGATACCCGCAGGGCCCCACGGATATGTGTGGTCGTGAGATCCTGGAACCTGGCTCGTCACCATCCGCACCGCTTGCGCCGTGTAATGCGACGCAAAGTACACCAAGCAGTCCAGGCTCAACATACCACCGGCACGGAAATCTGTCGTCGGGTCCGGGCGCTGAAATCCTAAACGGCTCCAGGATTCTCCGACACGCTCAAACTGAAGATCGTGCAGTGATTCAGACGTTGCGACGATGTCATTCTGATCTTCACCGAAGTCCAACAAGTTGCCCTCGGCAATAGGCGGCTGCTCAGTTACCGACACGCTTTTCTCCTTGTTAAACGGCTGTTGCGAGTAGATTGCATTCCAGAGTGCACGAATCATTTCCTCGTACTTCTCGTCTCCAGTCACACAGTTCTGTTTTAGCAGCGCAAACCGTTCCTGCATGTGCGTGATATAAGGCTCGTCAGGCATCCCAGCTTTACCCTGACGTGACCACAAGGTGCCTTCTACACCGCCATTGCCGCGCATAAAGGCGGGGAGGAGCTCCTCCCGCCTCTTGTTACGTAGCAAGTCCCGCTTGGTAGCTTGTGCAAGAGCAGCACGCTCGCGTTCACGGGCCTGTTTATCCAGTCCCACCAGACTCTTGCAGCCGTCAGCAACACCGAAATGAAGAGCGTACGCTACCACAGCACCATCAGCATAGCCACATACGATGCAGCGCTCATCTTGACCCATGCTCAAACTTGTTAACTCAGCTCCAGGACGTTTGCACTCGATGCGTCGAACAACAGAACCAGGCATTCCAGCGTCACGAACTTCAATAGCAGCGTCAGAACCGGCACAAGCCGTAATCAGGTACTCTCCTGATCGCGTGAAAAGTACACCGCGCTCTAGCAGTAAGTGTGGCACATGAGGCTTTTCGTCGTTGGCCTCGGTAATTTCCTCACCTTCTCCTCGCACAACCAACTTGTCGTGGGAAACCACGTGGCCGTTGATTGACACCACGTACAGCTCCGACTGCTGCTCTGAGCCATCATTTTTCTTCACCTGTTGATCGTTAGTGGTGACATACCCGCTACTAGATAAACCACCAGCCACCATGCTGCTGTTGCCAGTACCAGTTTCACCGACCGTAAGTCGAGCCTTGTCGTCTGAGAAAAGAGAATTAGCACGAGAGAAGCGTCCGCTGCGTTGGGTCTTGTGTGTTGTGATGGAATGAACCAGGGTGTCGCCCTGGGCTGAGATGACCATGTGGGCGACAGCAGAAGTCTCCATCGGTCCAGGCGTAAGCGCCAGGGCGTGAAGAGGTGTTGAACCGCGGAGCGAGTGCAACAAGAGCGTGTTGTCCTTTGATGCACTGACCACCACATCCAAATCAACATTAAGAGCCACAGCAACAACAGGACTAGTGTGTCCAACCAGAAGAACCCAAGGCAAGCCTCCCACGGGCAGCTCCTTCTTGAGGAAGAGTCGTCGTGATCGAGATGCCGAGAGCTTCGACAAAGCCCAGACTGAAACGGTGCAATCCTCACTGCCAAACGCCAACGCCAAATCGCCAGTAAAGTCGTCTTCACTGCGTGCCATACACAGAATTGGCTTCTTGTGGAAGGCAATTCGCTGCAAAAGTTCGCCATCGGCAGCCCAATGGATGCGCCAACTTCCATCCCAGTAGCCGCAACTGATCATCTGCTCGTAGAACACGACGCCTTCGCTCACAAGACAGCCAGCAGGAAGCTTCCACCATTGGTCTACATCCACCATCGAGAACGGGCAAGAACGCACTGTATCGGGCACCGAGTTCAAGTACCGCTTCGCCAGGACAACGCCATCGCTGTCCGTAGTGTACACAACAACTCCATGGTCGTTGCTACCGGTGCTATGAGCCCCCATGCCAGTGCCACTTCCTAGTCCAGGTCCCGATCCAGTAAGCGCAGTGAGAGCCACCGCGTGGTTCAGAGCATTCGAGAAGCGAACGCTTTTGACGGCAGCAGTGTGTTTGGACGAGAGATCATGACGACGAACCTGTCGGCGCGAAGATAGCACGGCCATGCTGTGTGACGCTGGGTATCGAGCCTCCAGCGACTCATCCTGCGTCATACGAGCGGGATGCGGCTTACGGAAAAGCTGGATTGGCACCGTACCACGCTGAACAAGCTTCGCGCGCACTCCATCGCTAGAAGTACTGAGATCAAGACGCTCCGGGTAGCAAGCGATGTGATACGAGTTCAAAGCATCCACCGCGGATGATCCAGTCTGCTTGTAGCCGAAGATAAGGTCAATCCAGTGATGCAGGTTGCTTGACACAAAATCGCTTTCAAGCGCCATACGGTGAAGGCGCACGAAGTCGTAAGGTGACGCAGCCCAAGGAGGAAGCGCCACATCACGCGCTAGGCCGGCCGTCGCACTGACATCCTGACCGGGGGTGAAGTGCCGAGCCAGCGTCTTGTTCCGAGTACTTGAAAACAGCTCCGGCAAGTAGAAAAACTCCGGTGTCAGCTCGAACATGTGGCGCTCATCGCTTGTGCACATTCGGAAGGCTTCAGGCACCGAGTCAAATGTAGGCTCACCAGCGGTCTTGAGGGAAAACTGCTGCTCCTCATTGCCTAGAACTGCTCCAGTAAACGGAGCGAGTCGGATCAAGAAGTACAGCACGGCTTGCATGTGCGAATACGTGTTGGCGTAGTGGAATGCTGGGATGGGCGTCTTCGGGTCCCAGCCCTCGTATGTCCCCCGCGCATGCTGAATAGCCTCAGCCGTTTGTGCACCGATCGGTCGGCGTAAGTCACGGTAAATGTCTTCATCATCCAGGCGAAGTTCCGCAGATTCGTAGTCCTTAATTACCCACGGAAAGACCGGATACTGGGACGGATCGTTGTAAGAGCGACCCGCTGAAACGTTAAGTGCCATGAGGTACTCAAAGTTGCTGATCTCACGACGAACCCACATCTCCGTCCACTTGCTCTTGGAGAACATTCTATCAGCTGTCAACAACCGCTTACCCCACTTGGCGAGGCACGGCGGCTTGCGCTCCTTGAGAGTTGCGTACACAAGGTCGGCCTCTCCATAGCTCTCAAGACCGAAGAAGCACGAGCTGCCGTCCACGAAATAGATTTCAAGCCCATTCTGCCCCTCCATCAAAAAGCGGCGTCTGTGAATCACACGAATTACGCGAACACCCCACACGCGGCGTTTTAATTGGGACACGTACGCCTCGTGAAGACGCTGTGCGCTGCGCTGTCGAGCTGCTGATCCTCCATCTTCGTTTGTTTTAAACGCTTCTGCGATGCCACGGAGTGTCATCACACGCTCACCCTCGAAAACAATCGTCGCTGCACCAATTCTAAGAACACCGTGCACCAACACGCCCGACGATAGCACCAGATACGCCTTGGTACGGAACGGCGCTCCCAATGTTTTCCAGTGGTCGTGCTTGCTAGGGAACTTTTTCATCATCCGCGACGAAGCTACGCCAGACGAGTTTGGTTCAGATGGGCTAGAAGGCTTGGTAGGTTCGTTGCCTAAGGCGGATCCTTCTTCTCCAGCAGTATCCGGTGATGTGGCATCCAGCGGATCGTCACCGCCTTCTTCCGAAACATTCGAGAGGCTTCTGTGCGACTCGGACAATTCGGGTCCATTGGACCCTGACAACGTCGGCGGGCGCGCACCTGCCAAGCGCTTGATGCCTGAAGAGAACCGCGTCGATATGGTGCCGATGCGGCCCTTTGCAGACTTGACAGTGGTGGCAACGTCCACGGAAACAGCACGACGGTCTCTAATAGGGGCTTCGTCCAAGTTGGCTGGAGTCACGCTGTCACTGACCTCCGGAGGTGGTGGTGCCAGTGGCGCATTCGACAACACAAGGTCTGGATTGTGGCCAATGACATCCAGACGGGAAGAGGCGTCTACGACTTCGCCGACGCTATCACTGCTGTGCATCCGGTCGCGGAGCATCGAGCGAGGGGGGGCGCTATCACTGCTAGCGCTACCATCAAGCGGTAATGGGCTGCTGTCGTCGTCCAGGTAGCCCACATCGCTCAGACGTCGAGACAACCCGACATATCCAGGTTCTTCGCTATCTGCAGCTTCGGATCCTTCTCCATCACCACCACTGCTAACCGTGTGAGCTTCATCGTCTTCTTCTTCGTCCTCGAATGTCGGGTCTGTCGAGTCGGCCGCAGTGTCAACAACTATAGAATCCACCGGCGGCATCGTCAATTCGTCTGCCATGTTGTTTAACATGTCGTGCTTCAGACTTGACGACGAATGGAAGTTGTGAGAGATCGTATCATCAGTGTCAGGAAGGAGACGGCAACGAATCCAGTTGCTCGATGTGTAGATATCTACACGCCAGAACTCATTGTCCCCCCAGAGTCCGATGATTGTTCCATCTCCTACCGTGTTCACGACATCGTCTTCTTTCACTCCCCAAACATGACGGACACCCCACTTGGCCAACACTCGCAGTTTCATCCAGTCATCAATATCCTTCGCCCTTACACGTTCCAGCCAAACGTGGTCCTCGCTATCGCCAGAAGAAGCGCCCAACGAAGCCGAAGAGCGAGTAAACTTGCTAATTCTCTCTAACTCGAGCTTGGCACGGCTCTTCTCCTCGGCTTCTTCGTCAAACATCCCCACGCGACGCATAGCGCGAATATCGCGTGCATGAGCCATCTGCTCGTGGTAGAAGCAGTCACGGCGACGCACCTCTTGGTTGTTGGTGGTGAAGTCATGCCGGGCAAGAAGATCAGCTAGTTGATCGGAAGAACGCAAGGGCACCGACACCAAAGACGCTAAAATGCTTGCTAGTTTGACGGCTGACTCTGACCAGCACTTTCGCCTCACGCGGTCAATTAGCGATGAGAGTTCCGGGATTAGCCAGAGCAACAGCGTTGTCTCATCACCTGGAGAAGCCTTCACACACTCACTTGCTGTGACCAAACCGGCAGTTGTGGTCATGCCGTTGGAACCAGAGCGAGAAGGAGCAAAGCACGAGTCAAACTGCGCGATTTCATGGCCTAGACCCATTGCGTTGATGAAGTACTCCAGCTTGTTAATACGCTGGAAAAACACCGAGTTGGCAGGAAGCCGCAGCTTCACCGACGAGAGCTCGTCATTGTCGTTGTCTTCGTTGTCGATAGCTGCCTCGTGATCATCCGATATGAGAACGAGATACAAGCAGCGTAGCAGCAGCTGAAGGATCTGGCGCATCGGTCCTCCAGGGTGAGGTCGAGCGGAAATGTTGTTGCCTCCTCCTGGCAATGGGGCTGGCGGGGGGTTCGTCGCAGGAGCGCTTGGCACTACGCCAGTTGGCAGCAGGTTGAACCCGAATCCAAGCATACTCGTGCCAGCATTGCGCGCTGCAGAGCTCAAGGGTGGCGGGCTGTGCAGACCACTCTCCATCGGGCGAGGAGTGCTGGTACGACGGTGGGCATTACTGGATCGCCTTGCAAAACTGGCGTCCGAGTCCGAGTGGAAGTGAGACGCGAAATGCTGCCAGATTCCTAGGATTGAATCCACCAGCTCGGCTTCGTGCCAGATCGCACGTTCACACTTCCAAAAGACCAGGCTCTGGGTCGAATCCTCAGTGCCCGAGCTGCTCCCCAAGTTTGTTGGATCAACTTCTCCAAGCGTGTCGGGGTCATAGTGCAGCACCACAGCAGCCGCCAGAGAGGCGAGGCTTTCGGCATTTCGCCATAAAATGGACTCGCGCGATGGTGTGCCTTCGTTGATGCGCAGATTCATCTCGGCTGACAGCATTTCGTTCATCTTGTCCAACGTGGTCTTTAGTAACGAGACTACGACCACCTCCAGCTCTTCTGTGGAAGTGATGAAACGAGAGAGAGTGGTGAACGGATCTTGGAGCAAGAACCACGCCATTTCGTTCGTTTTCACTTCCAGACAGATCATGGACGAGATAACATCGTACGACATCAGCGTGATGAAGTCCACACATCCGCTGGGCTGGTACACGGACATCAGCTCCACAAGCGCCAGCTTCATGCGGCTTGACATGTCATTGAAGCAGCTCGCACTTACACCCTGCTTCTTGCGGTCGCCATCCCCATGCAACGCCAACAAACCTCGGACAAAGTCCACATCGTCCTGCGTGATAATGGAATACAGCGCATTCACGCGAACCTCATCCGGCTCCTGCGTGTTCAATACCATGTCTCTCAATCGACTCATCGGTACGCCGGGGCAGCCAACCAGATCGATGCCAAACAGCGACGATGGAGGCGACAAGAGAGTTTCATGCTGAAGCTGCGGGTCGCCACGAAGACTCAGAATGGCCTCGATGATAGGCACCTGCTCCGTCGTTGACGATTCGGTGGCAGTGCCGCCCATGTTCGAAATACTTCCAAATATCAACACATGGCGGTTGATCGCGCTGGCTACTGTGGACGACGCAAAGATAATCTTGAGGTGGCGGATAGCAACCATGCGAATCGTGACAGAGCTAGCGCGCACCAGACCCAGGAAGGCCGACATCATGTTGTCGTGCCAAATCGTCGCCGTAGCGAGCACGTTTTCGTCAATGAGAGCATCATATGCTGCGGTTTTCCCATCTAGCGCCTTCATATTCTTTTCCGTCACTTGAATTCCTAGAATCATGAGCAGAATTTCAGAGTATACGCCCATGGAGACCGGTCTGTCATCGGGCTTCAGCGAATGCATAATCAGATACGCATCACCAACCGAAAGCTGGATCTTGTCCGGGTTGTTAACCATTTCGCGGTCTTGAGTGCACTCACACTTCAAATACAGGTACGTTCGCAGCAAACGCAGCGTCATCACGCGAATGACGTCGCTCGAAAACTCCAGAAGCGGCAACCAGATACGAAGGCCACCTAATCGACCAAAGAGGTCCAGCATTCCAGCAGGAGCTGTGGGCTGAACCGACAGCTCAATCAGCAGCTGCAGCAAGTCCGGCAAATCCGTCTCTGGCACATTCTCTACTACCGAGCCACTTCCATCCAGGTCACTTTCAGGCATGCTCTTCGAGCTTGAAGAAGACGAGACGGTTGCTGAAGAAGATGCTCCATTTGACGAGCCAACCTCTTGAAGTGCTGGTGTGCCATCAATGTTCATTCCAGGGATCATTGGGTTGCTTGGCTTTCCGATCATGCAGAAAATAAGCGAGCGCGTGCTTTCGTACGACAGTTGGGATTTTACCTCTTTTCCTTTCACGGGGAACGCCATAACTGAGCCAGGAACCTTAGCCGGGGGAGACTCACACAACACAATCTTGATCATTGCCAACACGCGTTTCCGTAACAGATCAATCTCCTCGGGAGAAAACTCCCGTGCGCGCCGAAGTGTTGTTGAAGTGGGGAGCTTCCAGTAAATCCATGATAAACAACGCAAGAAATGGCGCGTAGAAGCTGGAGACAGGTTCTTGCTGTCCTTACGCGTCATGATCTCCAGTTTGTCAAACATGGTTTCCTGAAGATCCACCGGAGCGTTCACCCAAACGCGGAAGTTAAATAGGAGGAATTTGTAGATCTCGTCCGACAGAATTCGGTCCGAAATCACAGCACTGCGAAGTCGTTCGATCGCGATGAGCAAGTCATTCGTCAAGAACTGCGGCGGCAACGAGCGCATCAGCAGAGCCATAAGCCGAACGCCTTGGCTACGTCGGAAAATAAATTTGTTGACCAGTGAATGGCGCATGATCTCAGCGATCAGCAACACGACTTTAGGGATGCTGTGCACGCCCATCGGACGCGCAATCAGGTCACTCATTTGTTTGAGAAAGTCAGAGTCTTCGTCGAACTGTGTCGTCAAGGCGTCGCTAGTTCCGGCCAAACTGCTTCTTACAGCTAAAGAAGTCTCCGACGCGTCGTTTCCATTTGAATCGGTACTCGTAGTATTGACAGTCGAGACTGCAGCAGTAGTAGAAGTCACCAACAGAGGAAGACAGACCAGCGGTCCACCCAACTGTGCCACGGCTTGCTTAAACGTTCCAGCATGTCTCAAACGCACACCGGCACTAGCAGCAGCTGCGTGATAATCATTGCCACTGGAATCATAGCACAGACCCTTGAGGCGGTCGCAGTGCCGGGCGTCATACGCAAGCAGCAGTCCATCAGTCGAATTTCCTGAAGCGTTGGATCCTCCTGGTGTTCCAGATGCTCCACTAACCCCGCCGCCCGACGATGTAGACGATGATGAAATGTACGAGTTGAACTGAAACACGAGCGCGTCATACTCGTCCACACTGCGAATATTGTTGATGATGCTGGCTGGTAGGGCCTGTCCAAAGAGAGCGGTAGGTCCCAGTAGAACACGTAGAGCATTGGAGCCGTTACTTTCGCGCATAGCTAGATATGCCTTCACCACGGGTGCCATCAACGCCGTGTTCGGGTACGCTAGTCGCACGCTTTGTCGCAGTTCCGAGTTGAGATACACGTCCAGCTTTGATCCGCGGAACTGTCGATGTGTGTGCGTGATGCACAAGAAGTGCCACCTGCCGGGCGTAACGAGATCCGGCACCTCAACATGTCCATCATTTTTCCGCTTATCAAAGCTCGTAATCATCAGAGATGATCGCAGGAAAGAGCACATGATGCCCACTCCAGTCTTGCCACAGAACGTGAACAGCGGCGCAACTTCTTCCGGTAGAAACTCGAACTTAATCCACGCACAAAAGGTATATCCGTTGTTCGGGAACGCCGGCAGCACAGGCATCAATAACCCCGAGAATTCTCCATTAAGGTCGAAGAACGACGCCGGTCCAAAGGAGTCCCGCGCAATCATCTCGAGCGTGGAAAGGTAGTAGCTCACTGCCTGGTCGTCCGGCTCCTCGTGCACCATACGCATGCTGCGGAAGACCGCGAGCATGGCTTGGATGTCGTCAATGTTGACCGAGTGGTAGGCCAAGTACAGGAAGACTCTCAGTAGCTTCTTCAGCACCGTATGAGGCAAACTGGGGTCTGCAAACAGGCCACGTTCACTCAGAAACCTCAGGATCTCCCGCTGCAAGCCAGCGGTGGAGCAAGCCTCCACATTGCCGCAGCTGCTGCGTACAAGACTGATGAGCGCCTCAAGCGCGCGGATCTGCTCGCTCTCGTCTAGCACTCCGATGATGTTAGTGAAGAGCGTCTTAAGACGCGATGGCCGACGGATCTGCAGGCGTGTGGCCTCCGCCTCGCTGTATTCCTTGCCGCCCACTGATTACAGTAAACAAAAAAATTAAAATAAATCATAAAAGGAAGGAGTGAACGTCAGGACGTACGCAGCTCGCGCAGGAAGACGGAGACGGCGTCCTGCGCCTCCACGAGCTCCATCGTCTCGAGAGGGGGCTGCTGCGTCTTTGCCTGTGTCTTGCGAACTGATCCGCCCGAGATGCTGCACTATCCCCGCGCTGTGCCTGTCACGTCCGCCACACTCGCTTGAATGGCTTCTCCCCTGTTGGCAAAACCCGCCAAAACCAATCAATACAATTTGCAAGTCATTAAAAAACCTGCCTCTCCTTTGCAGCTCTTTGGGATTGGCTAATAGTGAGATGGCTACATTTTGTTGGTCTCGTTTTGTCAGTCTGCTAGAAGTGCGATAGGTCTGGCCACGAGCGTCTGGATGAGCTTGCGCAGCGCGTTGAGCTCCTTCTGCTCGATGAGCTCGTACTGCCGCACGAAGAGAATGAAGCGCTTGAAGCAGAAGTTCAGGTGCGACTCGGCGTGCAGAGCCACGTAGTTCTGCAGGTGGTTGTGGTACATGTGCGCATACACCCGGAACAGCCGCTTGAGGATGTTGCGCGCCGCCCGCATGAACTTGGGACTGCATTCTCCACTCCCATTGCTGCTTGTAGCGGTATTATAGGCTTCCGGGAAGAGCTGCGGGTCGTCGAGTTGGCCTTCCACCCACTCGAGCAGTCGGGCAACGTATTCCGAGGCTGGTAACGAGACTGGAGTCACTTGCTGCACGCCGTCCGCCCACAGATACGTGTAGCACGGCCCTGCCGACATCTGCGGGCACGAACTGCGCGTGCAAAACTCAGAAATCGTGCCGTAGAGTAGACTGATCTCGTTGAAGAAGTCGATGACATGCACGGCGACCCACTCGTCGAGCTGGCAACCCTCAGGTAACTGGATGCAGTCGGCCAAGTCAAGTCCACACGCCATGGAATTCTTAATGTAGCGATGAAGATTCCACGTGCGCGTACCGGATATGTGCTTCTTCCGGGGGCAAATGCTCTGCTCCTGATTCAGCACGTGGTTGGGCATGATGCGAATGGGATCGCTCACTTGCAGCTTTTTAGGCGATGCGGTTGAAGTCGGGTAGCGCGGCGACGATGGTTTGTCACTTCGAGCGGGATCTTCTAGGTGCTTGTCGTCCGAATTGTTGTTGGTATCGTTGTCACTGTCGCCTAAGATTTCTCCGTCCTCGGCAACGTTGATTCGCTCCTCCAAATGAGACTTCGTGGGCGATTCCTCTTGTGCTTTCTTTGAAGTCGCAACGGCACGATATTCCTCCAAGTGTTTCTGAAGACTCGCGACTTCGGTTTGCATCCATTTAGCAGTGAGAGCTTGATGTTGAAGCAACAACTATCGATAGGAACGGGGTTTGTCATAACGTAAAGGTAGATAAAATGTTGAGATAGACAATTTGCTCACCTTTTCAATTGCTTGGCTTGCAGTTTCTGGTAGGTCGTTTGACAGAACAGTAGCGAGGTCCGCAAGCACCTCATCGTCAATCTCCTTGAAGCGTGCAAGAGCAACTTGATACTTGGCTCGATTCTGAAAGGCACACGAATATGTCAGAATCCTTTGTTCGGAAGACAGCAATCAAAAGAAAACTCACGCGTCGAAGACGAGAAGACTCGTGGCGAGTTGTGGATTGGATTTCTTCTACTTTCCGTTCATATCGAAGCACGACACTCTTGGCACTGTTGCGGTGGTCGCAGCGTAGCTGCAAGCAAGTGACAGTCAGAACTTGATCATACGATCATTGTACAAACCGTTCACGTACTTTGAGCTGTGGAATGTCCGCTAAAATTGTCTGGAGCGGTGCAATCGAGCTTGTTCTAAACGTTGAAATATCTGCCAAGAGCTTCCGTGCTTCTGCTGCGGTTGTTTGCTGTTCGTCCCCTTCGCTGCCATAAAGGCTATGTACGCTCGACCCGAGATCGCGACTTGAAGCCACCACCTCTGCAATGGGAAAAACGTCAAGTTACTACAAGTCGACCAACTGAATATGATTTTGCATTTACAGCATACCGCACAACGCTTGACAGTGGCGTGATAGCTTGTTGATCGTGTCCTTCAGGCCCACTACAGTACACGTAAAAAGATCAGACATTCAACTCCATTTTCAGCGCAAACATTGTCTTTTTGTTACCTTCGAAGCGCTCTAGATGGACAAGCAACTCGGTGAATTCGGTGCAGTGAGTTTCATTGCTTTGAGCTTCAGCTTTCTTTTCCGTATCGAAACTAGTGGACGACGCAGTGCTCTCGGACGTGGCACCGCTGTGGAAAAACTTGCGCAACATACTCAATGTCGCTCGTTTCGTGGTGCTGCTCTTCGCACTCCCTGCGATGAAAATAAATGGCTTGATGAAGTGCCGTAATCACTGTTTGATAGAAGAACCAAAAATGGCTGCACTTAAGTTGGTAAAAGAAGACCTCCATGAATTCGCTATACTGTACAACACTTCCCTTACAAGAATGTTCATGGTGCGAGCACAATTTTTATGGATAGATACATGTTATGAATTCTCCTCAATGAGTGGTAATTCGACTAAAAGCTTCAACCAAAGAAATGTCTTTAACTTGCGCCTCTCGTACTTATGCCAGGGTCTGTGCCACACAATTTGTAACGACGAGGGGGTCTCGTCTCGGTGCATCGATTACTCTGCGAACTTCCTCGTTATGCTGCCGCACCGAGTTCCCGTGGCGGCGTCCAGGCGACTGCGTACACCTCCGCGGCAGAAGGTCATGTACTACGTGTTGTGTTTCCTGGGCGTGGCGGCAGTGTTGCAGATGGCGCGGTTCCTGTATGGCAAGTGCGATACACGTGTGCACATGTCATCGCTGCTGACCAAGACGTCGCGGATTCTCAAACGCAACAACGTCGAGTACTGGCTAGACAAGGGCACGTTGCTAGGCGTACACCGTGATGACGGCCTCATTCCCTGGGAGTACGATGTGGATCTGGGCGTCATGAACGCAACCTGCGCCGAAATTTCCGCACTCAAGAGCGAGTTCGAAGCCGTCGGACTCACGGCCTACGACCGCGAAGACGACATCCCACACAAGGTGAAACTCACGTATGACACCGAGAACCACGAATTCTACTGGTCGGACCCAAGACTGCATGACCCATGCATCCGTGTATACGATGCAACGGACATCGGCACGTGGGTGGACATCTACTGGTATGTGGAGCTGACAAGTGAGGAGGTGGCGGCAGATCGCGAGAATGTACTGGTGCCGCCGGACTACGATGGAGAAGACAGCCTCGTGTGCTGCTCGGAGGGACTGCAGGCACATACGGAGCACATGTGCTGTGGCGGGTGCGTGCCACGCAAGTCGCTCTTCCCATTGCAGCGCAAGTACGTGAACGTACACGACGGTGTGGATCCTGTACAGGAGCAACCTGTACCGGCTGAAGTGGCGCAGTTCTTGTCAATTCAGTACGGCGAGAGCGCATTGACAAGTCGCGAGATCAAGGTAAGCGTTGCTGGCTTTCATTGATCGTTTTTACTATTCGTGTACTCATTCATTCGTGGTGGTGCAGGGCTGGAAGGGAGTGGTGTGCGGATTCTGGACGAGTCCGCTGCTATTTATGGTGCATCTGGCCCTGCTCAACGGCGTGCTGGTGGCGCTGGTGATCTACTTCCGCCGGCGTTGCTCCACCGGCAGTTCCAAGCGACGGAAGCTTTAGCTGACCGTCGGGATCCGCTACCAGTAGCTCCCGATATATAGACGCTGTATTCAGGGCAAGATACACAAATACTTGTACCAGTCTGCACCAACCGCGGTGGATCCATCTATCCTGCTGTCCTACTGTGCCACTCCCAATCGCCTTTGGTTTCAGCAGAGAACCCCGTAAATGTCGCGGAGCTGCCGTCGCAAAGGTACCAGGCAGTGCTTGCACTGCATTGCACTCTTTCCTTCCGTCGCATCGTGCGCCAGGACAGCGCGGGACAGCGCAATGGCTGGCGGAGTGCGAGTGGTGGTGTCCGATCGTCGAGCAAATGCAGCCCAAGCAAACTGAGCCTGCGCCTACCGTTCTAATTTTGGTTCGGTCAGTTTCGTGTGGCCTTTCGTGCTCGCTTTTTTTCGCGACCTGCGTGACACGATTTATATTTGGCAGGTGTCCACACTTGAACGTCGTTTTTGTATACTACGTTCAGTCAACCTCATCTTCTTCCAGCGGGTATTAAATCTTGCGTCCGCTGTGGTTCTGCCACTGCCCCACCTCTGTCTCCTGTCGCTACAAAATGACAACAGCATTCATTATCCAAATTTACTCCTAGAGCGCAAGTCGTCGCAGTTTTCGCATTTTCTGGCTTGCTGTGTGTTGCCTCCATCATCGGCACAGACCACCAACTAATAACTTCACACGAGCCGTCATGGACGACGAATTCGCCTCGCCACCGCGTCGATCCCACCCCAAACGACTGCAGCGCAAGAGCGAGTCTTCGCCCGAGGTGCTGGAGCAGCAGCAGCGACTCAAGCGCGAGATGAACCTCACGCGCGAGCTCATTGACTTCGACCTGATCAAAGGGTGCGTCTCCTGTCACAGCTGCGGCACCACAATGGTCTCTTCTGGCGGGTTAAATGTGGTCACTAACAGTACGTCGTTGCATTGGCTGTGATTGCTTTGTTGTTCAGATCGGCGCTCTTCCACACAAAACCTTCTAGCCACGACCGCAAGCTCGTGCAGGAAGGATTCATCCGCGCACTCTTTGTGCCCTTCCATGCCAAGTTCTGGAGGCAGAGGCTGCGGTTCTACGAGACGGCGACGGCGCTGTATGCGCTTCACGTTGTGGCCGTGAGCATCTACATCTTTCACAACAAGAGCACGTCGGCGCACAGATCGTTCGAGGTGTTCTTCCCTGTCTTCTTATTGTTTCTCGTGGCAATTGGCTATGGCCGAGTCACGAGCGCGTTGCAGGCACCAGATACAGACGCAGTGGGCAAGATCCTGTCCCCCATTATGAAGCAGGCAGAAACCGTCTGCAGCTCCGAGTCGGACGTCTCACATGCGGCTTCAGGACTGGGAGCCGGGCTTGCTGAATCCGAGAACTCAGATGGCACAGATAGTGACGAAGAGAGCGGCAACTCGTCCTCCTCCAGTGACGAGTCGAACCATAACGACGACATGTTCCCGCACAAGAGCAGCTCCGCTCCTTCTTCACCGAAACGCGTACGTCGTCGCGTACGTGCTGCGTTGTATTTGTGTAGGAACAAAGTCTGAAACTCACGTGCTTGTATTTGTGTTGTTTTCTGTGCAGATAATGCGACCTTCGTTAGGCAAACCTCCAATGTCGTTACCACCTCGCGTCCCTCTGATAAATGGAGGCCTAGAACGTGATAATGTGGCGGACCAGTTCGCTAGAAGACGCGTTACTGTCTGTGTGTGGGAAGATGGTTTTCCGGTAAAACGAGCCATGTCCATCACCGAGCTACGGAATACAATTCTCGCTAAGGTGAGGAGAATACACATTGTTGTGATGTTAACTCGTGCTTTTGCTGTAACTCACTGGCATGTTCGTTTTATTTTTTGCCCTCATAGGTAAAAGCGACACCTACGCGGATGTTCTACCGTAAAGTTGCCGAGATGTCTGCGATCATACTCGCTCTCGTGCCGATTGCCTTGCGGTTTGCAATCAAGTGCCAGGAATTCGACTGCCTCGCGGTGACGCAAGAACCTCTTGAAGTGCTCTCGTGGATGTCCCAACTGTCTAACGAGCTGACGCTAAATCGGCTGAAAATGCACTCGCAAGAGCTCGCATCTGGAGCATCCGTCATTTCGCTTTCATGCATGCTATCGACGTATTACCTGGCATCCATCGTGTTTGCCGCGCTCGCAGATGCCGAGGTCACGTACCACCGCCGATTCCTGTAAGTACATCGCTTGCCGTTTAAATTGTTTCAAGAAGCAGAAAAGTAACGTGTGCTGCTTATGTTTACAGTTACGCCAAGTGTTTTACTGCGCTGACGTCGTCACGGCGCTCGCGTTTGGCGAACCTGCCCCACTTCCGTCTGAAGAATGTGGTAAATATCAAGGCGTGGATCTCGCTTCGTGGCGGACGCACTTGGCTGAAGCGTCAAGGACGCCAACGTGCAGCGGATGAAATCGTATCCACGTCGTTCCTGATCATTCTCGTGCTGCTCGTGGTCATGGGCATGCAGGCCGTTTCGGATGGTTCTGGCTCGCTCTCATCTGAGAGCATCGTTCACATTGAAGTGGCCATTTGGTGCATGCTATCCTCGTACGTTGCGTGGGTTGCTTGTTGAGTTGTTGTTGATTGAGTGTGCTAACCCACATCTCTCTGGATTTTGGGTTGCCTATCGTTGCAGTGTCTTCATGTTGCGTTTCATGATGCTGGGCTCCAACATCAACAAGAAGTACCAGAACACCTCACTACTTTTGACTGAGCAGGTCGGTGCATGTAGCTTTTTGTGGATCGATTCACTTGCCAGCAGATACTGACCTGTTGATACGTTTTTTGGTGGCTGAACAGATGAACGTTTACCTCCGACTGCTGGCCAAACCTCACAAAAAGGAGAAGCTGCTGGTCTCCAACAATGTGTTGAAGCTCGCGTGCAAGCTGCTAAAGGTAAGCTGCCGAAACGGTCATATGCGTCGAACTGCCGCCTCTGGCCACGCGGTTTCCGGTGAACGTACTTTACTGACGTCGTGTCTGGTTCTGTGCTGCAGGAGCTGAACTCGCCCAACAAAGTGTCGGGTTTGACAATGAACCCGCTGCTCTACAACATCACGCGCGTCGTGGTCTTGTCGGCCTTCTCGTCCACCGCGTCGGACTTTTTCGGCTTCAAGCTGAAACTCTGGAAGCTGAAGGCGTAGGCGATGTCCAAGCTGCAGACGAAGAGCAGCACTACGAAAATGAGATGGACAGGCGGGTCGGAATGGAGACACAAGCAGACGACGTTCGTGAAGACAAGCAGGTTCAGGTTGAAGGAGCTCGGGTACAGGTACATGTACAAGACTTGTACTACATGTACAAGTTGGGGGGAGGGCGACTCGCCTGCTTTTGCACGATGAAAAATGTGCCCAAGAGCACTATGACTCATATGACAGCGTTTATCTCGTCGTAACATTCTGGAGCGATATGCACGCACAAGTGGGCGAACGATAGAAGCAGATACAAATACAATACACGCTAGTCCACGAGTGTTTTTTCTTCAAGAAGTACATGTATGAACATGTACATGCCACCTTACCGTGCATGTAAAAAATTCTTCGAGCTCTGGCTCGCTGCAGAAGTGGCCTGGTAGGGATGTGATGTGTAGCTGCAGTGGGACGCTCAGGAACCGCCTCGCTCACCAGCGCGGCGTTGTTGATGTCAGAAGAAAGCTCAAGTTTGAAGAGAATAATGGTGTGGTTGTCTGAACCTTTGCTTGTTGTGGCATAAGTTAGCTAGCTAGAATACGTGGGCCTTCCGTTGAGACCTGGGTAGTTAAATGATGGAATCTAGAAGGGGGGCGTCGGAAACTCTCGCGATGTGCGCAGCAACAGCGACTCGAGTTTGGACGGCTTGGTGGGGCAGATGGGTGTTCGATCCACCTCGGAATCTGCGACTCCCATGACTTGCGGTTCCTCGGCAAAGGACACACGCGTGGGCGTGCGCTTGGGCTCCATGGGCGGCTTCTGCAACGTATCCACCATGGCGTGATCCACTTTGAGGCGCTGGTATTTGAGCGTGAAGCGCTTCATGTACGAGTCGGCGGCCAGCAGGAAGGGTAGCGCCTGTTCAGGCTTGTTCTCGTGCCAGAGCTGCGCGCCGCGATCCCGGGCGATGGACATGGCGCGCCAGAGCACGGAGATGTCACGGCTACTGGCGTCGAAGCCGCTGAGCAAAGGGAACTCACTGACGGCGGACGGGCTGTTGGGCGGCGAGGTGACGCTCTCCTGCGCTTGAATCAGCGCCATCGTCCACATCTGCTCGGCCTCCATGTGCAGGGTCTCGTGGCGCTCGGTCTGCTCCAACAGCTGCCCCATGCGGTTGCGCGCCAGCTCCAGGAAGCGCACGCACGTGTGCTGCTCGTAGACGCCCATCTCCTTGAGAATGGCGAGCTCCTTGGCGATGGAGAAGAGGTTGCGCTCCATCACGACGCTGTTCATGTCCGAGGCCCAGGCTTCCACGAGAATCATCTTGAGCTTGAGCTGCAGCGAGAGGCCCATGAGGCTGCGGCGCAGCAGCTCCTCGCTCTCGCTGGCGGCGTGCTTGACGGCATTCTGTTGCTGCAGTGCAGCGCGCACGGGGCTCGAGGCCATAGCGCGCGGAGACATGCTCAGCGGCATCGCCAGGATCTTGCTCGAGTCCACGGGCTCGATACTGCGGCGGCGCTTCTTACTGGCAGTCGCGCTTGCGTCGGCGAGCGGCAGCACGGTCATCATGTTCCGGAAGCGGGGCTGAGTTTTACTATGGGCGAGCGCCCTGTTAAAGTCCTGGCGAGCTCGACCTTTAGAAAATGAGGCAACTGCAGACTACAGCCGCTGTGGATTTTCCGGACCAGCCAGTCATACAGACAGCCAGTGTAATTCGCGAAAAGGTAACGGCCAGAGCCGAGACACACCTTGATACCGCCCACTGTCACTGGTGGATTCAGAGAGCAGGTTTGAGTCGGAGTTTCCGGCTCCCTTTGCCCTTGTTCTCTCTCACGTGGCTGGCATCTAAAGCGCGCGACTGTCGTGGCCAAGATGAAAAACACCATCGACCGATGCGCCTACATACTGTATTACAGTAATACTACATGTAAAGTATGATATAGCTGATGGGAATGCTGCTGCTGAAGAAGGCAACGAGTTGGTAACGCGAGTGCTGCCGGCTGGATCACGACACACGCGAGACCGGCGTAAACTCCGTCCTCCCGCGACTATCCGAGCTCGGCGTAGGTCCCGGCCGTACATTCACGCTGGGGCTCGTCACAAGTCGCATGCATGGCTTTGAGGAGGTTTTGCCGTGACTGAACGGCATACCCTCCACAAAGTGATGACCCGGAAATAGCGGGTGTATCTTGATTCACAGTGCTCGTAGGATAGCGACGGCATGCGGTACCGTTCAGATGTGCGGCGTGTGTCAGCAGCGAGCGACTGACGTTGGCATTTGACTCAATGGCACTCGTTGCGAATTGCACCGACCACCACCTCGTAGATCCGCTCGTATGATGCCAGAAACTTGGTTTGCCCGCGTTGGCATTTTCTCATGGGGTGGCGCCAAATGTCGCCGAGTGTGCTGAGCCCACCAGCCGCACATATTATCAGCGGCGAGCTGCCAGCAGGTAATATCTTGCCACTCTCTGCTGGCGAGACGCCGGAACTTCTACGCGAAGAAGGCTATAAGAGCATGAACCTTCCACTGTCCTCGTGGCGCTCACGATTTCACTCTACGGCACGTAAAGAATTACGTGAAAGCGCCTCGATTTGAAGACGTGCGGCGGAATTTTACCTATCGGCACTTCTGCTAGCAGCAACTTGCTGGCAGCAACTTCTTGATTCAAGAAATTTGAGCTGTGGGATGAGCTAGATATAAAGTTGATGAAGACGACAATATCAGATACTCTCATCGCCATGTTGCACAACTGCAATCCCATTTTGCGGTTGCAGTGGTTCCAGCACGTACGCCGACAAGTGTAGCTGACCATCGACGGAGCGTGCCGGTGCGGAAGCCGGTGTCTACTTGACACTGTCAAGTGCAGCTTGCAGCGAGTAGATTACATTACAAACGACAGCACCCCAGCACCAACATATCCTGGACACCGACTGCCGCGCTCGACGCTACCGGTAATTCAGCCGGTCGGCGCAAGTACACTGTACTTAGTACAGTAGGAAGCAGACAGCTCACCGTCAATGAGGCCTGTTAGCTCACCCATCGCCGATGGCGGCAAATTCGGTCCGTGGTGCACCGGATGTGTCTGAGCCGGGAAAGCAACCGGCTTGCCCTCGGTACGGATACATACTGTACATACAATACCGGTACATGTACTGTACACGTACATGTATAAACACCCCAGGAAGCAAGACTCGAATCCGCTCGCACTTTTTCTATCGAGGAGCTCCTAGATTCGACGGCACGTGATGGCTCTCAATCATTGAGGCTCTGCTGGAGCGCGGCATTCGCGCGGCGCAATGGCCCATGATGCTACGGTGTTAAAAGCAACAACATATACCTATACTGTATACTGTGGGTACATGTACTCATTGTAAGTGTGCGTGTCCGAGCACCTTGCGGCTGTAGTTCAGCAGCTCGGTCGCGGTGGTCGCAACAGTCCGCCTTCCAGCGTCGCCTGTCAAACCCCGTTTTCCGAAAGTGGCTACGCAAGTGATTAAGATCTGCCGAATGTATTGTACGTCGTAAGGGCAAAACGCACTGTATGTTGAAGCGTATTCATGGCTACGGCTCCGGCTCGTCCCGCAGTGATACGGTAGCTTGGGCCAATGTCACAACATGCAGGACCGGTACACGTACTGTACATTGCTTGATGGTGCGTTGCCGGCGAAACCCCAGCCAACAGAGGTCTGCAACAACCATATCCACACACACGGATCCACCTCGAGTTGCCTGTTGCAAGCTGCGCTTGGCACCGGCATGCTCCCAGTGTTGCCGCCAATATCTTTTGAGCTGTGAAATGACACACAAGATGCAATGCTACATGTAGTAGCAATAGCGTGTACGAGTCAACGTGGTTGGCAACTTTACATGTACTGTAGACGATAGCAGATACTCTCGTTGCCAATTGCAAATGTTGAAGCGGTGCATCCCAATATGGCTTCATCACGCAGCTCAAAATATCCTCAACTGGTGCTCAACGTGCATGTTCGCGATAGTTTCTTGTGCTCAGAACCTGAGTAACTCTGCTGATAGCAACAGGGGTGTGTGTGATGCTGGAGAAGGACGCTACTGCAATGGGCCCCGAGGCTGCAGAGCAGTCGGCAGTGAGGGAAAAAGACGATGCCTCTCACCCCGAGACACTGCCACCATCGCCTCCGGACGGCGAGAAAGCGAAAAATGAAGAGAAGGAGGCCAAGACGCTCGCTGTAGCCTTTTCCATGGCGACCGTCGATCGCTACGGCTTTCTGGTAACAGACAAGTAAGTTCAACATGCAATGAGAGAAACATCCTCCAGCATTTTTACCATTGCGCTATTGCTGCAGACGCTTCAATGGAGGACACACTACGACAGCCACCTACAAGCACGCGGTGTGGCTGGAGAACCGCCGCACACAAAAGTGGGTCAAGATGATCGGCAAACAACTTGAGGACTGGGAGGTCTGCCAGCTTCGGAATGCTGCCACGCTCAAGAAGCGCATCCGCAAGGGCATTCCGGAGGCCCTTCGGGGGCGTGTGTGGAGCCACCTTGCAGGGTCCTCGCAAATACTGCTGAATAACCCAGGAGCCTATCACCAACTGCTGCAAGCGGTTCAAGTTCCGTGTGAAGAAACAATTGCGCGCGATATCGGGCGCACATTTCCGCGGCACTCGCTATTCCGCGACCGATCCTCGCTGGGTCAGTGTGCTCTCATGAATGTGCTTAAGGCGTATTCGCTGCACGACCCAGAGGTGGGCTACTGCCAAGGAATGGGCTTTCTTTCAGCCATGTTCCTCTGCTACATGCCAGAGCAGCAGGCCTTTTGGCTGCTTGTGGCATGTTTGAACCACAAGCGTTATGGACTCGCAGATCTCTACCGTCCGCGTATGCCGAAGGTTCCTGAAGTGACTTTCATCTTTGAAGGGCTCTTCAAGCAGTACATGCCACAACTTTCAGCTCACTTGGAGAACGAAGGCTTGCATCCAACCATGTACCTCACGCAGTGGTTCCTCACGCTCTTCACGTACAATTTCCCGTTCGAGTTTGTCACGCGAGTCTGGGATGCCTTCCTTCACGAAGGCTGGAAAGTTATTTACCGTGTAGCGTTGGCACTGATGAAGATCTCACAGAGTAAGCTCGTTGTTTGGCGCAGGTGAAGCTCCACTCCTTAACGAATCTGGTGTCTTATGTTGACGCAGAGACTCTCTTGAGCTCCAAGTTTGAAACCATAATGGAATACTTCCGCGATTTGCCCAACAAGGTGCGTTGTAGCTGAAGTCCTGAAGCTTGTCGCTGTACTGACAATGTTGGTTTTAGGTGGACACGGATGAGGTCTTGGCTGCAGCATTCCGGTTGCCGATTAAACGAAGTCAGATCGCACACCTTCTCGAAGAGTACCAAAGCTCGTCCGCTGCTTCGTGATCTTCTATGGGGCTTTCTATCGATATTTTTTTTTACGTATGAAGGAAAAAAACAAAGACATAAGATTATCAAACAGCGACGTCGGGCTTGCTTACAGGAAAAAAAAATAACTTGCTAGGGCTTCGCTGTGTATATGAAATATATCTACAACTTGTCACCTTAATCTTGCTTAACCGACGTTGGGGATGGCATGGATGGCGCTGGGCTTGTGGCAAAGTGCTTCTTGAGTCTGGGCAGGACGAGAACCCCGACAACAGCTACCACAATGAGCTGCACCGTGGTGGCTGTGTCGATGATGTCTCCGCGCGACCGCAGCTCCCGTAGGATGAGACCAGCCTTGCAGCTCAGGAAGTTGTACGGGATGAGGCCGAAGAGCGGGCCCAGCGAGAACTGGCCTATCGGGATCTTCAAGTGCGGCGACGCCAGGTTGATGAACCAGTTGGGCGTGAACGGGAAGACGCGCAGGAAAATCATGTACAGCCCCATCTCGTCGCGGTGCGCGTCCAGCATGCCGCGGAGGCTGTCAAGCTTGCGCGGGAAGAAGCGTGTGACCACGCGACGACCGAAGTGGCGTGACAGCAAGAACATGAAGACAGAGCCGAGGGTGTTGTAAGCCAGACAGAGTGGGAAGCCCAGCGTCACGCCGAACAGCGCTCCGCCCAGCAGGTTGAAGAACACAGTGCCGGGGATGGCGAACGTCTGCAAGTACAGGTAGCAACACATGTGCGCGAGCAGCAGAGCTCCAAACTGACGCTCCGAGAAGCTCTGCAGCGTCTCGCCCAGCTGCTTCGCCGCCTCCAGTGACGTAGGCAGTCGTAGTGCCGCCCACTCCTCGTCGGTTAGCGCAGAGATTACCAGTGAGTGCAGCGTCACGCCCAACAAAGCTGTGCTGGCCACGAAGATCACACCCACGAGCTGTACGTCGCGGCGCCAGGCCTGAGACGGCTCCGGCGTGGACACCGATAGCTTCTCAGCATCATTAGCGATAGCCTCGGCGTCTATGGTGGCGACGAACGGCGATGAGGACTCCGCGTGCGGAGGCATAGCAGCAGCTAAGAGAAGGCGACCTTCGTCTTGGACGCCAGTTCTGAAAATGAGGAAGCTATTATTGCGGGATTTGTCTTTTTTCTGGGTTAGCCAATTTTTACTATTTTCACCAATTTTGCTATTTGCTGGGAGGTTTAGGCGACAACCTCTCTCTATCATGCAGCTGGCTCGGTTGCTTTTGCTCACATGCCAGCGGAAACACAAGCATGCCGTTTATGGGCAACGTTACAGAACATGCAGTTGGTGAGTGGGCAGTATTACCTTCTTCGAAGTCTGAGCCCAACGAAACCTTACTGTAGGTACCGAGGAGATTCCTCGAAATCGGTGAATAATTGTATTTAGTTTCTTGGTGTACACTGTACAGTGCTAGTGATCAAATTAAGATGCCGATCGAGCATTACATGTACTGCGGTGCTGCATCTACAAATGCGAAACACGTTTACTACAGTACATTTATTATAAATACTTACTACATCAGTAACTTGCTGAAAGTCATAAGGATGATCAGCAGGTGTATAGATTGTCCTCTGGCTGGCAGTGATCGTTCTGCAGTCTACATGTAGACGAGTCTCTAAAAGACCATTGAACATCAAATCGGTGTTGTTGTTGGTCAGATATGCTCGAGGCTTTTAAAGCCTTCCACCAATGTGCAGTACTAACCCACATGTTACAGGTACATGTAGTAAGTAC